>CM060964.1:12047910-12072910 GCA_030765045.1 Tenodera sinensis | reverse complement strand
AAATTTTTCAAAAAATTTTATTTCTCGAAAATGGCGCTAAAGACTTTGATTAAAATGCCATAAGTTTAAGATATTTTTATGACAAGCGAAATGTGTATTATAAGCTTTCTGGCTATAGCCCATGTATTTCTGCTTACGCTGGACAACTTTTGCTTGACTGGTGAACCGTATATTATTGTGCACAAATGTAGATCTTGCTAAAACAATTTACGTTCAAATAAATTTTTCTGTAGAGTGACCCATTTCGGAGATATTCCTTGTTATTTGTGTCAGTTGTGGAAAACTTAGAACGTTTGTAAAATGGAAGATCCTTATTCATTTGTTCTACCTTAGCCGTGCAAAGAGAACGGAATTTGAAAGCTTTAAAAGATTTGACTATCGATCCCTTTGCGCCTACAAGAAAATAAACAATAGGATAATAACTCAACTAACACAAAGAGTATAAAGGAATAGGAGTTTATAAGAATGGTTAGTACAAGAGTAGAGAAAGTCATGTGAGTGCAACACATCTAATTTTTACCACTAGATTTCATGGTAGCGTTTCTGGTGTTTGTATATCATATGAGCTAAAATACGCATCGAAAACCATCATGAAATCTGTAAATCTGGATATTTTAGTAACACATTTCACGTAATGAAGTAGATATGTCTTAAATAAATATTTTGTTGTTTAACGGCGCTGACAATTGCCGGGATCATATCAGCGGCGCCGGTGTGCCGGAGTGTCGTTCCGTAAGAGTTCTTTTACATGCCAGTAAATCTATTGTCATGGAGCGGTCGTTTTCAAGTACACTTAAAAACCGGATTTGAACCCGCGACCTTGGGACCAGTAGGCCAGCGTCTAACCAACTGAGCCACCCAGACCAAAAGATAGATATATGTTAAGGTTTTAAAGGTCCAAACTATTTAATATTTCATGTTTATTATAATGTGAGTTGGTAAGTTAAGCACAACATAAAGTAGAACTGCAGGACGTGTCTTAAAAGTAACATTTATGAATGTAAAATTCACCAACAAAACGAGCTTCCAAGCTTTACATAATTGCACTCCAAAACGCAACATTCATTTAGAAATGTGTGAAAGCTAAAAGCTAAAATGGCGCGAGTTCTTAGCACAAATAGCTCGCCTTCGCTTCCGAACTGTCAACTGTTCAGTGCTGAACTGTCACGTTTGATGCATTTCTACCAGCACTACAGCAAATGCATCACGCCACAGGTATAATACCCTACAATAAAATAGGATGGGAAATTCCCACGCTCTAAGAGCAATGCACTTCTCAACGACCTTGGCAAGGAGAATCAGGTTTTACTGCTTCCCAAGGACATTAAGGAAAGCGCAATCTGCAGCCACAAACGTCCTTCACTCCACTTCTTTAATTCGTTCAGCATGGCATTCCTGGCGGATTCCATTTAACTAATGGAAAACAAACACGCACTACAAGACAATTGAATGTGCCAGTGCGTGCCAACCTTGAGAAAAAAAAATGGGAAAAAACGATAGGTAGTACAGGCGTCATAAAATGCGAAAACCGTTGAAAGAATGAGATATTAACGAAGTCTGTAGGCAGGGAAACTCCTTGTATGGCAAGACGCCAAAGAAATAAGGAAATGCCCTTATAAACCTGTGGAATCCCATCAAAAGCGTGCAGAAACAGCGAGAAAATGGTAAACTGAAACGAACACTGACAACAAAAAAGGAAATCTCAACGAAATGAGGTACGAAACAAAATATATCTGGAAGTGTTTATAAAATGTATAAGACGGTTAGAGAAAGAACTGGACCTAAATACCAAAATGTGAAGAACAAGGAACCACAAGTAAGGCATTTACAGATATCAAGAATTATAGTGAAATTGACAACTTAGACATAAATAGGGCAGAACGCTACGAAGACCGAGTACGGAGGTATCTTTTAGATGGTTATAGTAAATGGAGAAAAGTTGCGCACTGGTTTAAGGTCGTGTTCACTTTTGTATTTATAAGGCCATATGGGTGTCAGGTTAGTATATCTCCGACTTCCGTGCAGTAAATATGGCGGCAATGCGTTTTTGTTTACATTGGCCACATGCATTATCAGGAGTCCAAAGAGGTTTACCCCCACCATCAATCTGCATGACGTCACTCGCGCCGATTCTCTGTACTTCAGTTTAGTTATTTATGACAGTACGCATATTTTGTAAATGTTTAAAGACTTGTAGTAATTGGCTATTTAGAAACCCATGAGGATTAAGATCTACGTTAATAAAAACGTTTATCACTCACTCGTAATGCAAGGTTATATAAAATTCCTTACAGATGCAGTAGACTTCACAGGTAATTCCCAGGCAAGTCAATCTATTTTATTTCTATGTAAATATCTTAAATGTGAAGTATTACAATCACAATCATCACTTTTTTTTAAACTTTCTCTACTGGTAAGTAGAGGAAGTATTGTATTCTACCCAAAAATTCGATGTCAAGATTTCACCGGAGATATGTTTTAAGACACCCTGAATCCCCCCCCCCAAAAAAAAACATTTTTAGAAAAAGGTCTGTGCGTGTGCGTGTGCGTGTGCGCGTGCGTGTGCGCGTGTGTCTGTGTGTGTGCGTGTGCGTGTGCGCGCGCGCGTGTGTGTGTGTGTGTGTGTGTCAGTCTGTGGTCAGCATATCTCAAAAACGAAAAGTCGGTTAAAAACCAAAGTTGGTATTTAAGTTTAATGTCTTTCAAGGATGCGACATGAAGATTTTTAGGAAAATAGCTCCACCCTAAACTACTCTTTACATGGAAAATGTTTCGAAAATGATTTTCTTGAAAATGCCTCTAACGATTTTGATTCAAATAACATATGTGTGAGATATTTTTATGACAAATGAAATGTATATTTTGAATTTTCTGGCTATAGCCTATGTAGTCCTGTTTACTCTGGATGACTTTTGAATAACTCGTAAACCGTAAGAGACAGACAAAATCTTACTATACAAAATATGTATATTTCGCTAAACCACACAAGTTATGTGCAAATAAATTTCTTTTGGTAGAGTGAACCATTTCGGGGATATTCCTTGTTATTTGTGTCAGTTTCAACAACTGAAAACTTTCGTCAAATGCAACATCGTTGTTCATTTTTATATGTTAACAGTGCAAAGAGAACGGGATCTCAAAGCTTTAAAACATTTGACTATCACTCAAAGCCTACTGTATTTTCATATTCCCCTTGTACCTACAAGGAAATAAGCAATAAGATAATTTGTAGAAATGTTTATCTCAACTAAGACGAAGAAGATATAGGAGTAAGAGTTTGTAAGAATGGTTAGTACAAGAGTAGAGAAAGTCATGTGAGTGCAACACATCACATTTTTTAAAACGCTCTTTGTGTAGGTCCTTGGAAGTTACTGAATATTACGTTCGGCGTTTCACCAACTGTTTAAGACACCTTTTTGTAGTGTTTAACGGCCGCTTTTACTACATGTGGCACCGCAGGCGGTAACACTAATGATACAAGGAATGAAGATGAAGCACCGGTGGAATGAGATGGTGGGGGAAACCGGAGAACCCGGAGGAAACCCGCCCCAGCACCGCTTTGTCCACTACAAATCCCACATGCGGTCGCCTCCTGGGGTCTAACCCGGGTCATCTTGGCCACAGCGCGGCCATCTTTTAAAGTCATGCATATGCGTACGCACACCATTACATGGTTTTTGGGAACTCAAAACTTGTATTTCAGCTAAAATCTCGGTATCGAATTTTAAGGTAGGTATCTTCGAGATACTCATGTGCTCTTTCCTTGTTACAATCCATGGATACTCGTTCTGCAATGCTTCACTCATCTCCTAACACTACACATATCAACACCAAACATTGATATATATCCACCATTTTGTGGTCCCGCGACGTCACAATACGGCAACATGTGTAGCTTGTGGCTTGGTGACCCCGACTTTGAGTATCAGGTATCTCTGGTTTAAAGTGGTAATGGCTTCCCTGAGCAGATCTCAGCGATTTAGTGCTCTCTCGCGTAAGTAATCACAAAACGGTTTGAATGCGAGTGCTCTGGCAGGGTTGCGGTGGCTCGGAGCCAGCTAGCGTGTTACGAACCGGCACACAATATAAATACTAACAGTGACGTCGGAGACTCTCTCTCTCTCTCGGCCTATGACATCCCAGCATTCCTCGGCACTGCCGCAACACCTTCACTTGAGTAAGCGTACACTACGGTAGATACATATCTATGGGACGTAACCTAATATCGAGCGCTTCTTTACGTTTTTTGATTATGTTTTGCTAGATACGTCTAGAAACCGAAAGCGCTGAACTTTGTAACTTCTGGAAACCGAGAGAGAGAGACAGAGAGAGAGTATACACAGGATGGAAGGGAAGTCATTGCATTAATCTAAACCAGTGGTGGATCTCGATATTTGGAACACATTTTGTATGTTACGTTTTTGTCTCTGGCCATTTCCTACGGAGATATTTTAGTTTTGTCGAAAACAATCTGGCAACACTGCAGATTGTGTAGGTGTCACTTTCACTAGCTCAGTACATAAACACCGTAACCGTGCGTCTTGAAGGCAAACTCATGCCCTGCCTTGTCCTTCCGTGTTTACTGTGCGAGTATAGACCAATCACAAGCGTTAGCTCCCAAAACATTACACGAATGCGCCCTACCTCAGGCCAATTCCCTCAGCTGCCTCGAAGCAACGTTGTCGACTTACTTCACGTCTGAAAGCGCTGCTTGGAGTATTCCTTCACGTCTCTTAAGTGATGAATTATTCCGAAACCCTGTGTGATGTCCCATAATTACTACCGAAGCTATGTCAGAAATAAGTTACTCTACGCATCTTACAAGTAACAAACTGTTATCTTCGTACATTCCTGTGGAATTACGCATCCAGTTTAGATCAAAAACCATTTATTTTTTCGAAATCGGCTGATCAAGGAACAAAATGCCATTCGACTTTTGTGTTTGTAATGCTTGTATGAAGCACATATTAGAAGGAATGTAATGACTTCTCTGCCACCCTGTAGAGGTTTGCTTAACCTACGGAAGCTGCTCTAAGTGCACCAAAGTTCAGATCCAAGACACTCATAGTGATCACGAGTAATGTTATTTTGAGCCGAAAACTACATTTTTATTTTGATCATAGTGACCAAACTTATGATCACAGTCTTTGGTTGTTATGCTGGAATTTCTCGTTATATTTCTTAATTTGTTGCATTTTGCATGATGTTTCTTTCCTACGAATGCTACCAATGCATTCATGTACTGCACCAAAACTCTCGGTTATTTGTTAGTGAAAAGCACTGTTGTTTACCGGGCGTGATTTGGCTGAACTTTGACCTCCTCTCCAGCACGACAGAGGGAATTTCAGCTCGTCACTACTTCTGTGCTCCTTTACATTATATCAGACCTGCACAACTGGTACTCTCCAAGCGCAGCCCGCTCACACCTTGCACTGATAACCAACCGTATGTTTAGCACATGAAAAAGTGGGGATTCTCAAGCTATTCCGCTAGTTGCCCAGACCTGCATTATGTGCAAGATAAAACTCAATACAAGCTCAACTACAGCTTTTCAAAATGAACCGGTAAAATGTATAGTTTTATAACGAAATGCTAGGGAGCTAGATAAATAAATAGAATAAATAGTGTTTGCGTGTTATAATCAATGTATAATGTAATAAGCCTTAGTCATTAGCTAGTTAATGTAAGTTTGGTCAGATTCATAGCGATGCATTTCGTGGGCAGATACCTAGTGTATGGCCACGACAAGAAGGCTAGAGGGGAATGAAGGGCAGAGGGGGCTTGAACTGTGTATCTACTCCGGTAGCGGACCTGTTTACCAGGAAATGAGTGTATGAGAGTGCATATTTCTAGCTATGGGTGAGTAATGTGACAACATTGTGTATTTTAAACGAGCCTAGCATTCTTGTCATACTCGGAAACTAGGCATAAACACCGTGCGGGAAGCACAAAATGATTACGCTACACATTCCTAAGACTTGCCTTCTTGTCCTGGGCACACAGTATAGACGAATGTTCTTCAGTGAGCCAGCCTACCCTACAATAACAGGTCAACACGAGAACAAACAGCTCTGCTACATTTCGACAGTACAAGGTGCCTACAGGTGTATGACAATGTCAACAGTGTACAGTTACCGGGACTGATAGTGTGAGAATTTGTACTACTCCAGCGCACACACTGAGAGCAACGTACACAACATCTGGCTCTCGTTCTCATTTCTGTGTGGTCCCGTAGAGACGAGTAAAGTGACTGCAATAATTACCAATCATTTAAAAGTAAAGCCCCGGCGCGACAGCCCATGAAGGGCCAAGGCCTACCGCCCAGCCGCTGCGTCCCCCACCTCTGCCCACTACAGGCGTCATTGGTGAGGTGCAGTACTGGAGGGTACCAATCATTTAGCAAGTGCTAATTATTCTTCACTCACTACATATAAAGTTTCTACAGAACAATATTTTGTTAAGTTTGAAAGCTAGATTTAGAATGAGAAACTCAGTGCTACAGCTGGTATTTGAACTGCAGATCTTCTGCTTTCTTCCTTGACGTTGTTTCAATCATCTACTTCACTTTGGCAACATTCATCATGACATTAAATGAGCCAAATGTCACATCTCTTCCAGTAAACCACAAGACGTTCCCAAATCCAGTTTGAGCAGACAAACCGCAATGGAGACTTAACAATAGTGTGACGGTTCCGACTTATCCACCATTAGATCATCTGTGGAACAACAGTCTTCCTAAGTTATGATTCACACAAATAAACTGTTTGTGACTAAAATTAAACAATATAGTAAAATATACATATACTTCTTGAAAACACAAGCTGATATACATTCATATTCTTAATTTTCCCAACGAGAGAAAAGTAAACGAAATTATAATATGATAATTTCCACATACACGTCACAACTTTGCCAGTATTTCACAATAAAAGGCGACAGGAAGCAAAACTGAACACAGTGTCCTTCCAATCCACTGAGTTTCTACAGTCGCCGAGACTGGAGACAAACATCAAGTGAACTTGGGACAACACTGACATGAAAAGCCACAGATCGGCGGCTCGAGTCCCGGCTGTGGTAGCGAATATATTCAAATTTGATTCAATCTTCCACACAAGAGACTCTGCGCACCATTGACAGGATAATGAAGCTATCTCCTGTACCTAGAAAAGCGCATTCCGAACAAACGTCAGTAGATGACGAATGAAGTGCCCTTCCACAGCCTCGAGAAACATACTCAAGAACACGAGTCAGGGAGACCATACAAAATGTTGACTTATACATGGAAAATTACGTTATATGAACAAATATTTTAATTTTCAACAAGAACTCAATCTGACAGGAAAACATAGCCTGCAGCTGTGCCATGACAAATGTTATTATAATTATCACATAATAATATATTTGAGTAACATTTGTTCTGTAAACATTTTGAACAGAGAAGTTGTTTGTTTATATTTAATTATAATTCGTATTATTGCGATTGTTTCACGGAACATTCACACAGATCGCCTTTCTGGAACGCAATTTAATTAAGCTGGAAGCAATAGTTCCTGCAGGCCTTTGTTCTCATTTTCCTCAGTCGTATTCTCCTTAAACAAGTGACGTGCACAATTTGTTACTAATCATACGTATATCCGTTTAAGCAAATCAATTAGTTTTGTTTGCTCATTTTGCAAGTGAATACATTTGACCGGAACAGTGCAGTAAGATGTAAAGTTGTGTGGCAAATTACTTGCAGAAACTCCTGTGTATTCCTGATACGTCGTATTAGGTGGAAACCCGGAGTTCGTTCTCAGTAAACGAATCTTATGTTTTGGAGGTGTACTTTAGCGAGGAGTGCGTTCTGTCCTTTAAACCGCTGTTCCTCTAAATTGTGCGCATTCGCCTGTCTAAAAACGTCAAACAATACACTTTAGTAAGCGCAAAACTGGACTAAAGCGCATATGGTGTTTGATGGGCGGTTGACTCAGCTGGTATAGTGCCTCATACAATTAGAGAGCTCAGGAAGTGGAATGCTCCGGACTGAATAAGGAGGAACAGTCTAGACGGAAAACTGCTCACAATAGCTCTAGCTCGCGGGCTCTAATCTCAACATCATTTTATCTCCAAAATGAAAGGCAGGAAATGGTGCCAAAGTGAAGGATATGTCATTCTGCGGTACACACAGTCATGTCACCAGAAAGGTGAACCGTAAATAAGGATCACGAAAGAAGACAGTGTTCCAAGAGGGTGTCGCGGCGGCCTAGGTCCACTATCTTACACCACTCCGGTACAACAAACAAACAGCTCCACGAACTATTCACATCTTTGTTTACGAGAAGTTTCGAGAAACGTCGGTGCTACCAGAAAATTCGCCGGCACTTTCCTGGTTTATAAAAGCGAGTCAGCACGGACAGAGAAGCGAGTTTTCAAGTGTTGCAATTTTATTTTTGTGAATGGTCGAGTGAAGTATGTGTCAAGGTTATCATAGGACAGAACAGCTGTGAGTTGCAAGGGCACGACGAATCATAATTTGTGTCAACGATAAAAAGACAACTTTGTTTTGTCATTCAGTTTGACAAGAAGTACAGTGACATTAAAAGTAACTGGACTTGTCATCTGTCGCCATGCAAAGAAAATGCGCTCTCTCAAGTGCTCAGCTTCCCCATTAACTTTTGTAACGTATTTGACGCGATGATCTGCAGTGAAAATGGGATGAGTTATCTTGGCATTAAGCCGACCCCGCCTGCATTTCCAGACTTGACGCTTGTCAAAGCCATACTCCACTCCACTCCCTTCCCCGTCATTACGCCACAAAACATGGAATCAATGCTAGAAACAAAGCCAGTCTCGACCCTAATAGGCTATTTAGCTCCACTGCGAACAAAGAAAATAAAAAGCCGAGAGAACTCCTACTTAAAGTCTCTGCTACACTCTTTTGATCATGCAAATTTATTTACGATACATCCTTCTTGTGTTTGCTGTTCTCGTTTACAAACCCCCACTCGACATTTTCCATACCTTTATGATGCAATGCGCTTACGTTATGAAAGGATTCTCTCGGAAGTATGTAAATGCATGCATGTTAAAAAAATCAAAGCGACCATATTGGACTAGCAGAACACATGAGCACTCAAAAACCACTAAAATGCAGCTAAAGTAGTACGTTCAAAATTCACACAGATCATAGCGGACGACAATTCTTCTTACACTTTTTGGAACGTTGAATGCACAACATACAGAAGAAACAAAATGTAGTTGAGGAGCGTGTGAAAAACGCAAATGATAAAACCACATTTAACAGTTTCAATATGACAAAATCCCACACAAGTATAAACGGCAAACTTTGCGTATTTAATCTCACCATATTCACCACAGTGTACGTAGCGTATGTGCATTCTAATTCTGCAGGAATCCATGTACCATCTGGGGCATTCGAAATCTCATCAATTAGTTTGTATAACAGATTTTATCAATTGACTCTTAAACACAAACACACATAATAGTGTAATTAAGTAATACCCTACTCACACTTCTTCGTCATCTGATTACCCTCCCCTTATGTAGGACTTACACGCCTGTGTCTATTGGAGAGCAGAAGAACCTATGGACCGTACAGAGTGAAGACCTGGAAGTGGGTGGTCAGCCCAGCACCAGATATGTTAGTGAGGAAGAGGGTGATATGCAATGCAAGCCAAATGGATGATTGGAAAGGAGATGATGGAGCAGCTGGTGAAATGAGTGGCGAGAACACCCGGATAAAATCCGCCCAGAAGCCGCTTCGTCCACCATTAATACCACATGTGGGTCCGTGGGATCGAAATCGGGTCATCCAGGTGAGAGGCGAACTGTTTAACCGCTCGACCATGGCGCCGCTTTTTCTACTCAACCCATTGTATCTTAATCAATATTTTTGTAGTATCTACCAATAGTATGATATATTAAATATAGTCCTGACAGCAAATTATTGCAATTGAAATCTCAAACAGTACAGAAAGCGTCAAATTATAAGACTACCTTTGAAGCTATCTTCATGTCATCCATTTCTGTCCTGCACTTGCAACGTTTGTGCTAGAGAATATCACTTGATGCAATCTTTGGACAAAATGCCACAATTCCAGTGGAAATATTTCACTCTGACCCTCATTCCAAGTCGAGGAGTGATACAGAACACATATCTCGTGCGGGGGGGGGGGGGGAGAGGTCCAGTACCTTTGTACAACTAACATGACCCCTGGAAGGGAGGGATCATGGGGAGTACAGAGGGACTAAAATGTGCGCAAGCATGACCGGGGTCTTTAACGATTACAGGCTAAAAGAATCCCCTGGAGCCATCCTAGAGGCTAGAGATACTACTACAGAAGGCAGGTCCTTCAGTAGTCCAAGAAAGGGAGAAATATTTCCAAAGCGCCCCTCCAAGGCCCAGTCGCAACACACAGAACACCGTCGCCTGGTCCCTCAACCTTGAAATAAATGATACGAAATGACGCGGCAGGACATTCGTGGTAGAAGACAACATTCGCCAACCGACACTGGAAGCTACGAACAACAGCAACCAAGATGATCACATCTATATAGCTATAAAGGTAATGCTAATGACAGAACGATACAAATTCTCTGCAGAGCTCTCATATTGCAGCAAACCTACAGAAGAACTAAGGAACGTAGTGCAAAACACCAGCAAAGAAAATATCATAGCGATCAGACATTTTAGCCGTTTCTAGCTTGTGACAACGTTATAATAATTGCATCCAGGGCTATTATCTGGTCCTGCGGAGGCACTTGGGATCATCTGCTAATGGATGCGTTCATCCGCATGGGATTAGATAAGTGGTCGCTCCATTGCGGCCAACTTAACTGCATAGCTATTCGCTGAAAATAACTAATCGATACATTTATTTTATAAAATTCCAAGAATGTCCATGTACATGTCAAGTGAGGGTCATTTCACAGTATATAATTGCGTTGCTGGTAAATGAACTGGATGCTTAAGGAAGTATTCTCTTTGCGGACAGATAGACGTGGGAGGTATCTTGATTCACTGTTGATTCACTGCTCAAATGAAACCTCCTCACACAACATACGCTGGCCTACTTTTGAGGCTTTTTTTAACTCCGGAGCATTTTACCCCTCGAGTCATATTGCATAAATATTGAAGAGACTTAGCAATAAATGTAACCGCTTTTTAGAGAGCACCATATTTTTATGTTTTGGCGGTCACATCGCTCTCTCGCAACCCCCAAGATGGAGCAGGTGCTGGAGTTACATGTCACCTCTTTTCCTATTACAAATCTTTAAGTTATGGAACTACTAACTTTGATGGAGAAATTGAAGCAATTCGAATGGCCCTACAAAATCTTTTGTACAGAATTTCACATATTCAGCAAGCAGTTATTATCTCAGATTCCAGGGCAGCAACTATAGCAATTACTTCCAAGTTGTCACCAAAAAACCAAACAATTATAGAATGTTGGAAAATCCTTACCCATCTAACAGCACTTCAAAAATACCTAGTCTTCCAATGGATACCAGCTCACTGTGGACTGAGTGGTAATGAGAAAGCTGATTTTCTTGCAAAAAAGGGTACCGACAATGTGCAGATATCAATAGTTAATCTACCATTTTATGCAGCTAAAAGATTAGTCAACTCTGAATTCAAAAAAATTATTGCAAAATATTACTATGAAAAATCAAAAAATAAAAGATGGGAACTACCAAACATTCAAACAGTAATTCCTGAGTATCCTCGAAAAACAGCAGTTGCAATCTTTAGGTTGATTACAGGACATGATTGTCTGGCAAAACATTTAAACAGAATTGGGATATATTCTTCACCACTCTGTCCTCTATGTGATCTGCAAGAGGAAATGGATCGACCACCTTCAAATATGCCCGGCCACTTCTAATGCCCCATCCATCAGTGAAAAATATTGGAGAGCAAGAGGATTAATGACTTTATTGTCAGAAATCCAGCATTAGCTAACAACAACTTTTGAGGCTTTCTGTCCAAAAAATGTAATGCTCTAACTGAAAACATTCTATGTCTAGATCTAGCATTTGGGAGTGCTGAAACAAACTTGAATCGTTTTTCATCAAACTAACTGAGTTTATTAACAGAATTCTTACATCAATTGGTCACAAAGAGAGGAGGTAGAAAGTTTGTGTTGACATAGTAATCAAATTTCAAAATGTTAGCATGTTATTGTTTTATACCCAAAAGAAACGATAAAAAATTAGTATGCAATTTTTTGCAGATAAGGCGATCAATACATCTTGTGATACGGCAGTTTAAAATCCCAAGCAATCATCTAATATTCACATGCTATTCTTATCAATTAGTTTGTTTTCCACACAACGTTTTGGAAGTTCTGATTAACCTAGTTCATTTTCTGATTTCCTAAATACATCTTGTGAGTAAGTGTTTATTAAAAGGGCTTGCAATATGCAGATACTAATAAAACGTTACTTTACATTCATAAATATTCTAACAAGTAACAAGCTCAATATCACCTTATTTCCTCTAAAACTGATTCACAATTCGTAGCCCGTGACCTTCCAAACAACAGCTGTTCTATTCTATTGTAACCTTGACATAAACCCTGCTCAACTGTACAAAGGTCGATCTGACAGTTCTACTAAATAAAAACTCTTAAAACAGATTTAAAACCCGCTCGTGCCGGCCCTCTTATATGGCCCAGTACTAGGTATCGGCGTTTTTTCTGGAAATAGACGTTTCATGAAGCTTCTCGTAAATAAGACCTACACTCTAAGCTTCTCGGATTGTCTGGAAACGGTGTCACTGTAGGTTTTTTTTTTTTTTTTTTTTTTTTTTTTTTTTTTTTTTTTTTTTTTTTTTAACGTCCTCCAACGTAATGTCATATCGGATGGTGAACGAATGAAATGGGTGAAATGATGCTCAAATGAGCCCGAGGTCCATAGAGCTTAAGTTACACGACATTCGTCTTCTCAGGATAAGAGAAAGCCTCGGGAAAAAAACCTTATCCGGATAACTTACTCTAAGCGAGATTCGAACTCGTGACCTCTTGAACCTGAGGCAGACAGCTAACCATCACGCTACCGAGGGAGACTTTATTATATGAAGATGTTTTATTCAAATCAGCTTCTAATTAGATCATCTTCTAACTTTCTTTACAGAATAAGATATTTATTTCGAAAATTAATGAATTATAACAAAAACTGTCTGGTTGAAAATATGAAACCATAGAATTAGAAATAAACAAAACATCATTTCACGCAACAATGCAAGAAATGGGAAAGTCTTTCATTGTATATCGGTGTATCAGTTCTCCGTTTTCCAAAACTTTTAAAGCGGTAATATACTGCCATAAACAAACAACGATACATAGAACATTTATACATTTTTATGTGAAGTTGAGCTACATAAGCCCTTTTCTCAATTGCTGCAGCACAAAATCTAGAGCCTGCGTGACTTTCACATGTCATTTTCCCGTTAAATTGCTCTACTTACTTCAGTCACGTGGCATTATTCAACTGTGTACTAGATGTACAGGTCTATCCGGAGTGCATCATTAGTTAAAGTTCTTGTTAAAGGAACCACATTTCGCCTGTGCTACCTAACACGGCGACGCAACAGCCCTTTCCAGGTCAAGGCCTACCGCCCGACCGCTGCATCCCCCACAGCGCCCCGATCTTTGCAACCAGGAGCCGCTACTTCTCACAGCGAATCCAACCCGGGCCTCCGTTATCTGTCTGTTATAAAACAGGGGACTGTTGACGAGTATATGCGCATGACTGTACTGGTGCTACAGTGCTGAGCAGCTATATCTGTATCATTGCAAAACAATATGTCCCTGACATAACATTTCCTCATACAAGACCCTTATGAAATAATTTGTTCCAATGCCAAACGTAAGCATTCGGCGTTGCCCAAACATCTTTAAATACCACAGCTGCACCTTGACATTTCCACAACTTCATTTACAATTAGTCCAAACTTTGCTTTTTTGTCTAACTTTGTCCTTGGAAATATTGATCTTATTATTGATTATTATCATCGTCGTCACCATCATCATCGTCATCATCATCATTTATCATTAACTAGTTTGCTGTTTTGTTATATATACAGTTGTCCAAAGGGTATGCGGAATGATGCTAAACTTTGTAATAATTCAGAGATACACAGAATTTTATTGATATTTTATGGTGAATTACAAATTCTGAATGAAAGTTACATCTTAAATCCTTTGTTAAAACACACTTTCTTCAGTAACTGTCATATTGTACTAAAATTCATTAGCCAAACAATGTTAACACGGTCACGACATTTCTCACTGATGCTTTCGTGCATTAGTTTATTTCGCTTATTTCTAATTTACATCGTGCGAATGTGAAGTCAAGCTTTGGAGTATTTTGTTTCCAGCGTGAATAAGTATTTCCGAAGGCGCTACCTAGAATTGCAATATTTATATTATCCATATACAGCTATTCGCTGAACGCAGTTTACTGAAAATAAATAATCTAAACGCTTATTTTACAAAATTATAAGAATGTCCATGTGAAAGAGGATATAACTGACTTGCTACTAAATGACCTGGATACTTGATGAAGTATTTCTTTAGCGTACAGATAGATGTTTGCCCTGCTGAATCACTATCCAAATGAAACCTCACACCGAATATGCCGACCTATGTTTGTCTTTCTGTCCAAAAGAAATGGAATGCTCTAAATGAAAACATTCCATGTTCATATTTGGCATTTGACAGTGCTGACAGAAACTTGAACCGTTTCGATCAAACTGAGCTTGTTAAAAAATTCTTACATAAATTGGTCACACGGAGAGGAGAGAGAAAGTTTCGTTAGACGAATTCAAATTTCCAAATTTTAGCATGGTGTTGTTTGGTACCAAGAGAAAAAGTGAAACGGCCATTTTAGAACTTTTTCCCAGAGAAGCCGATCAATAGGTATATTTGGTGATACGGGACTTTAAAGACGGAAGCGATCATGTAATATAAACATGCTGATATATCAGTTCTTTTGTTCTCCATACAGCCAGTTTTGAAACTTATGATTAGCCTAGTTTATTTTCCGATTTTCTAAATACACCTTGTGTCTAATTTTAAAACAAGTATCAAGACAAAAAGCTACCTATATACATAAATATGCATTTTAGAGTTCTAGAACACCAGAAACTTTCTACTTGTGTAGTATGTAGCCTTTATAGTGGTACTACTAGGGTTGCGCTCTACCAAAACTACAGTACACTACCGGTAGTAATGGCAGCATTCGTAGGGAAGGAAACAATACCTACAAAATACGAGTAATAAATTCAAACCCAATGATCACCAAAAACTGATCATAAGTTTGGTCACTGTGATGAAAATAAAAATTGTACTTTTCGATTCAAAATAACATTACTCCTGATAACTATCAGTGTCTTCGATCTGAACTGTAGGAGCTTACAAATGTTTTTGAAGATACTAATGTTCTGTAGGTTAAACAGACCTTTATATGCCCTCTTTTAGTTTCGAGAAGGTTCAAATTTCAACGCCACCGATTTCTAGAGGAATCTAGTAAAACATGATCAGAAAACATAAGGAATACGATGTAATAAAGTAACGCCCGACTGATATGCAACACACCTAACATACAAGTAACGCGGGCAAGTTCTTAATTGACCAATTTTATTCTACTAGGAAAACTACTGTAGTCTACACTTACTTATGATAATCTACGGTAGCCTATGGTAGTTTTGCAACTATAAGCATGTCTTACTGCAATGAAACCCTCGCTTGTCGTGTATAAGTTATCAGATACGTATCTTAATTTTTCTTTAATAGTCTTCCAAGAAATAAATTCGGTTGAAACCAAAGTTGGTATTTAAATGTAATGTCTTTCAAGGATGCCACACGAAGATTTTGAAGAAAATTCCTCCACCCTAAACTACAATTGACATGGAAAATTTTTCGGAACTTTTATTTTCTCGGAAATGGCTCTAACGATTTTCATTAAAATGCCATAAGTTTGAGATATTTTTATGACAAACGAAACGTATATTTTGAATGTTCTGGCTATGGCCCATGTGGTCCTGTTTACTCTTGATGACCTTTGTATAAGTGGTAAACCGTAAGAGATACACCAAATCTTACTTCACAAAAGATGTAGATCTTGCTAAAATGCACAATTTATGTCCAAATAAATTGTTTGTAGAATGAGCCATTTTGGAGATATTCCTTGTTATTTGTGAGTTTTGAATAAGAAACGTTCGTCAAACGGAACATCGTTGCTCATGTTTTGTATGTCAGCCGTACAAAGGGAACGGAATTTGAAAGCTTTAAAACATTTGACTATCGCTCAAAGTCTACTGTATTCCCATATTCCCCTTGTACCTACAAGGAAATAAGCAATAAGGTAATTTCTGCAAATGTTTATCTCAACTAACACGAAGAAGATATAGGAATGTTTGTAGGAAAAACTGGATAAATTCATGTAAGTGCAATACGTCAGTTTTTTACATTTGTCTTTCTGTCCTCATTTTCAAATTGTTCCACACAATCCACTTTCGGGATGAATACAACAATGTGTTATACTGCTTGTAAATAACAGAATGAAGGATGCGATGAATTATGTTGATTTGCTTAGTTGTAAATATGTATTGTGTGAAATCTGTCAGATATTAAGTAGAGTATGAAAACATTTGTCACAAGTAATATCATAAGACGTTTGAATTAAGCAATAGATTCTCCAGCATCCTTTGCAATAAGTGTAAAACGGGATAAACGTCGACTAAGCATAAGTGAACAACCAGGTCTTCCTTCAAGAGAAGCCGGAGGAAAGTTCGAGTGACCAAATTGGCTGCAGAGGAGCATAAGAAGGAGGAAGGACCTACTTATGCAGCAGGTGCTTTTTAAACAGCTAAAAGGTCAGAAAACTGCTATGTTTTGTGATGCAATTTTAAAACCTCTTTTTACCGTATTTCAGTTTTCAGCATTTTTTTTCACATTTAATTTGCTCTACACGATGCAGTTTTTGTTATAAATGTATGAAATTTTGTGTACTTCCTCACAATTAACCATATAAGATAATGCTAAGATGAGTTTTTGATAAACTTAATATTTTATATGTAATGAAATTAATAAGTTTAGGTAATGAAAAATTTTAAGCAAGATATTTCTCATATTCAACAATTTTTTACTCCCAAACTATCAGGAGAAATAAAAATTCATGTTAGTAATTTATTAATGCACTATTAATATACTTAATTATAACATTACAAATTTACAAAAAAATAACTGCATCGTATGCAATGATTTTTCAAAACAGTTCAATAGTTTAATAAAAAAATGTATATCTAAGAAACTAAGATAGACATATGCATCAAATTTGATATATATTATACTCTGACTATTGCATAAAATTTTCAAATAAATTAAACCAAAACTGTGGATTTTCAAAATTTCACAGGTGCATATCCTTAAACCTTACGAGCAGGTTTTCCTTACAGTTTCGTCCTATATTTAATTTGGAAGCATCGTTATGCTCGAGCCATGTACTTACTTTCTCTTTCTTTCTTGCATATATACTCGAGTTTACTGTTTATAGTTTTGCTTTAAGCAGCTTTCTCTGTGAATGACATTTATTGGCATGAAGGATCACTTTTTCTCAATGATATTGAAGATGGCTAAATAAAATTTGAGGACGATGATAATAAGCTGTAAATTTAAGTGCTATTATAGATGTTTAGCGTTAATGATATTGTCACAAAAGAAAAATACACTTACTTTTAACACAGCTCTCTGCTAACACTGTGACCTTGCAACTCAGCTGTTCTGTTCTTTCGTAGCCTTGACACAATTCTGTTCACTGTAAACAGCAAGTGACGCCGAAAATTAATTGTTTTGACTCTGACAATGCACCCACTAAACCTCTCTCAACACTGACTTACTTAAAAAACTACCCCCTGTGTGCGTCTCGCCTATATCCAAGAATGAAGTAGCGCCGATTTTTCTGCAAATCCACCTTTCCCGAAACTTCTCGTAAAAGCCCGCCATTCGAACCGCAGGAAGTGGCCTTTCTTCACAACGTGGTTGTGAGGTAGGTGACCTCGAGCGTATCTTTGATGTGCGGCCGCCGGCACAATATATTTGGTTATTTAAAAATTAATTTGCTCATAAATACTGATCAAAGGATTGTATAATTGAGAAAACATCTTTCTTAATAAATAAAAGTTGGCTAGTGTGCTCAGAGGGTCTACATTTATGTTTTGTGAAAATTTCAGTGTGATGTCTTGAATACTTTCTGAGATAGACATGAATTTAGCAAATGTAACATTGGTGGGATAGGACTTAATGTGGCATTAAGTGTTGGGAAACACCACTTGGTGGCCTGGCATCTCCTTTATCTTTTGTCATTTATTTTCTCCTCTAAACCTTCACAGCCAAAGTATAACAACATGGCGTAGTTTATAATTCACTGCACCAAATATATGTGTTACGTTCTTCTTAATTCTCCAAACAATAGTTTTGCTGTAGAATAGTCCTATGTTGCTCCTTCACCTCGGGTTTACGTGTAGTACAATTCCGGATCTAAGCATGCGAACTGTGTTTGCTAGCGATATCTCCATCTTTAATCTCTGCGTGGCGTGATCTCCACCAAAGTACCAATTTCGGAAAAAAAGAGAAAAATGCTTTTGTTGGTTTTGTAACAGTACCGGAGGGCTAAGTGACATGACATTGGAGATTTTCCGCTTGGCTGTCTACAATTACGTCTACTACTATTTTATGGTGATTAATTACACCAGTGGACAGTTTTTAACGATTAATCTGCACGGCATGATAAGCACTGGGACATACATGATTGTTCTCGGCAAGTTCCACAAGATGCATTCGACAATGATTCTTCCTAATTGCTGAGTGAGGTATACCATCCGCTGGTTTACGGGCATTGAAATTACTTACATGTTCGGCAAATGAAGACAGACGTTACGCAGGAAGCTTTGTCTCCTAGTACACATTCAGATTCATTCTAAAGCTAACTAAATTAAATAGTCAACTTCTAATTCGTCTGACTTTGCGGCGGATCTTGCAAAACTCCCGCAAGTGTTGAAAGAAAACGCGCTTTAATTTTCGGTAAATAAATTGATGTTGCAGAAAAAATGTTCGATGAACAATCTGTGTTATATAAATGGTCCATTTTCTTATTTAAAGGTGGAAATATACGGGGCGTGGAAAAACAATTAACACAAACTCTTATAGTAGAGAGGCAGTCCCAAGATGGGCAACAAGCAGCTCACGAAGGCTCTTCCTGCGTTACATGCGTCAATATTAGACTCATGTTAGTCTCCGATACAGCAAAATGTTAGATGTAAACAAAACACACTCTTGTACAGCGAGCTCACAATGTTTTCCGATGGGCGAGAGGTGTTGAGGAGAAACGGGAGGAGAATTTCCTGATCGAGTAGTTATGCCTGTCCTGGGGGCGGTGTTAACACCACGTGTTTATTCACATTTGCATGCAGTCATCTGAGGTAAGACGAGCCGGGTAGCTTCTGTTGAGGAAACAATGAACGAAATAGCTGGTTCTATACTTCATTACTCTGTGCTTCCTTTCCGCAGGCGTTCAAACAAATTAATATTTTACATTTTGTGGTAGTAGTGCTGTTGTTCTAGCAATATTTTAAATAAATCTTTTTTTAAAAAGATAATCAATTTAATCCATTTTTCGTTTCGTTTCGTTTTCACTTCGCTGTACCCTTAAGCCTAACTCACACTTCACTGCTGTTTTCTTATTCACTTCACTGTGCCCTTAAGCCTAGGTCACACTTCACTACTGTTTTCTTATTCACTTCGCTGTGCCCTTAAGCCTAGGTCACACTTCACTGCTGTTTTCGTCTTCACTTCGCTGTGCCCTTAAGCCTAACTCACACTTCACTACTGTTTTCTTATTCACTTCACTGTGCCCTTAAGCCTAGGTCACACTTCACTACTGTTTTCTTATTCACTTCGCTGTGCCCTTAAGCCTAGGTCACACTTCACTGCTGTTTTCGTCTTCACTTCGCTGTGCCCTTAAGCCTAACTCACACTTCACTGCTGTTTTCTTATTCACTTCACTGTGCCCTTAAGCCTAGGTCACACTTCACTGCTGTTTTCTTATTCACTTCGCTGTGCCCTTAAGCCTAGGTCACACTTCACTGCTGTTTTCGTCTTCACTTCGCTGTGCCCTTAAGCCTAACTCACACTTCACTACTGTTTTCGTCTTCACTTCGCTGTGCCCTTAAGCCTAGGTCACACTTCACTGCTGTTTTCGTCTTCACTTCGCTGTGCCCTTAAGCCTAACTCACACTTCACTACTGTTTTCGTCTTCACTTCGCTGTGCCCTTAAGCCTAACTCACACTTCACTACTGTTTTCTTATTCACTTCGCTGTACCCTTAAGCCTAACTCACACTTCACTACTGTTTTCTTATTCACTTCGCTGTGCCCTTAAGCCTAACTCACACTTCACTACTGTTTTCGTCTTCACTTCGCTGTACCCTTAAGCCTAACTCACACTTCACTGCTGTTTTCGTATTCACTTCAGGTAGTAGGTTTGTAGTCGAGTTTTACAGTTAACAGCCTGAATAACACAACTGTCTACTTAGGGCACCGTGGTTGAATCCTGCTGTCGCTGAAGACAATACAAATGTAATGATTTTTTGCTTCTGAATCCAGAGTCCAGAAGGGAAGTGAAATGATTGCAAAGCTGTGCGTAGCGCTAAGATATGAACACAGGACCATTATCAATACTTGTACAAAACGTGCACATTGTATTAATGATAAGGTACCCAGTAGCTCGCTCCGTTGATTCATGCTCAACGAGGGATAATGGCAATTTGATACAGGGTCTATGTGTGAGGGGAATAGCATAGCAAGGCATGAGTTGGAGGTATTTGCAGGAGAAGGTAGGTATACTAGTGTAATGTTTTGCACATTTCCTCCAACAAGCCAAGCCACCTGTCACACGCAGCCACTCACGTCCATTAACAGCGAGCTTCTCTACCATCTCAAGCGTGAAAAAGAAAATAATAATGGTCACTTCCACATGTTCCATCCATCCGTGCACTTGGGAACAAGCACATGATAATGGCAATGATACTGTTAATGATTATGATAAATCCTACATATCACCACATCGCCAAAATACAATTTTACCATCGGAAGTAAAACATGGGAGCTCATTCAACCACTGTCGAACCAGTGGAGATTTTGATGTAGTGATTTTAGGTATCTTTTGGTCACTTTATACTCACATCTGAAAACTTCCACTCGACTAACAAAGTGGCATCTTGGTAAATGGAAAATGCACTTCGAAGCTGATGGTCACAGAGCACCGTTAGGTGTGGGTCAGCAACCCTTAAACAAAAACATGTCCTTCACAATTGCCAAAAGGAGAGAGGGTGAACCGTGCTTGGACAATATTGTCCGCTGTTAAGTGCACAAACATATTTCTATCTTCCTCTGAACATTCCATGGTCTTTCTAGATTATTTTCAGCCCAATCTTTTGCTTTAATTGATTTAGCGTAAAATAGGCCAAAATGATCTCCAACACCTAAATAGGCATTTTTAGTTGCTATAAAACTGGCTTTAATAGTCATGGATAAGGATAAAAAATAAATGAAATATATTTTTTGTAGATACTTGTGAGGAAGAAGATAGGTTTTAACCTAAAGATCCGCGATCTAGTGATGACAAATAGCCTTTTGTTTTTGTTTTGTTCTAAACCTCGTTTCAAAGTGGAAAAACCCGAATGGCAAGCCATCTAGGGGATGAAAGTTACCCTTTATGCTGAATTAATTATATTTCTTGATTTATATTTATCGATCTGAACATCGCAGTATCTATGCAGCGAACGGGTTCAACACAAAGGCGGGGGGCATCGTAGGAACTGCTAGCCGCTTCGCTATCCACGTATTTCACAACAACATTTGGAAAAGAAAAGTTTCCCACAAGCAGATGTAGGTAAATTGTGTTTGCGATGGATATGCATACTGGCGTTCCCGGGAACAACCTGAATAACGGAGCGTTGCAGCGAGTGATTCACTTATGCACTTTCTGCGCAGTTCCTCTATATTATTAAAAGAACTCAACAGTGGTATTTGAATTATTAAGCCATCATCAATTTCAATGTAAGCTGAACTCTACCGGAACGATGGTTTGTTTCGGCGTGTTGCCTGTAATAGCAAATGGCAACACCGAGATGAAATTCTAATCACAAGAAAGCCATGGTAGTTAGAAACGCTTCCACTTTTTTGCAGTAGAAGAAAACCGCTTGTCTGGACAGTGTCAGGTGCTCCTGACATCTAAATGAATAGAAACACGCAAGGGACTATGCTATAAATTCCTTCCCTATGACTACAGAGGACCTAAATGTACTAGACAGTAGTTCTGGCACCACAAGTGGAACAGCATCTCCAAACTTCTTGTGTTCTGGGCAATTGTAATATGAAGTATTATTGGTGAATGAAATCACAGTGTAATTTGGTTTTGCGCACTGTATGTATCGTTCTGCAGCGATTTCTCTAAGTCTGCAGTGATGACTTGACTAGCAGTACGTCTGAGTGGTTTGTATTTATGTAGAAAATATTCCTCTTGCGCGCGCTAGTGATCAAGTGTAGCAACTTCTAAGCATTAAACCCATGAAGAAGGGCAACTGAGTTAACTGTTGCTGCACTTTAGGCGCGGAGGTTGCAGGAAACAATCCATCCCATTCATCGTATAGTCTGCTGACACTTGCAGACCGTGTTTACCCGCCGTCAGTGACCCTTGGCCACTGTTGTTTACAGTTTTTGTACTGACACAAGGTGTGAGTGTAGATAACTTAAAGCTAACTACTTAAGAACTCCTATGCTTGGTAATGAGTTACAATCTATTCCAAAAACATTGGAATTACAGTTTTCGGTCCATGGGAAGATCCTTCATTACAAACCTAGCTCGCATTCCTTTATATTCATTTGCCTTTTCGTCTGCGCAAATGAAGAATTTATTTAATATTGGTCTATCATCTCGTATCGTCTACTACTCCAAACCATTTGGTCACTAAGTATTTTTAAGCAGCAATTTCTTCTCATTCATTATCACGGTCAATTTTCCTCCTTCCGGTCAATTGCAGCAATGAATTCATCTATCCAATCCATTTATCTATATTGTCCCTCACTGCCTTATGTTTCAGGACGGAGGGCCTGGCGTTGGGTGTGTGGTGGACTCTTAGAGGTATCTCTCTGGAGCGTCAGAATGTAATATCTGGAGACGTTTGGGACCCCGTCTGCGTTCGAGCCCGGCGCGAGGGACCTGGTCGCCGTCTGTGGTCTTCGCTTCACCCCTTCCTCCAAGAGGTTTCTAAAAGCACACTAGGCCTCATGTCGAAATCTCCCCCGCTTCTTGATAACCGCAACTCCCAGCTCATTGAATTATTCACAGTGTTTGCATATGTGACTGATTTAATAAAAGCGACTTTAAAGACTTTTAAAAAGTGGGAAATTATTTAAAATAATGTTGCATAACGTCATGTAATGATCTATTATCACGTAATCATGTATCTGGAGCCTTGTGAGCCAGATTCTTATCTGGTACAGTAAACAGAAATCGATATACAAAACTCGACTCTTAAGTACCTGTGAATGAAGAACAAACGATAACATTATTTTGGAATTGAAGTAAATGTTCCAACATGAGAAACATGGTGCCCATTTATTTGCCATTACGATTTAACAAACATGTTTACTTTGAGTTCTACATAGGAACAAATCTTCTATTATAATGATACCGTGACGAAATTAACAATCACATTTATTTCCATGTTTTCCTTTCTTGCCTTTAGTACTTGTAGTTATTGATCTTCAGATTGGTTTTAATTTGTTGCTAATTAAAGAATAACTGAATGTTTCACATTACTGTGCAGGGGTGGGATAATTTCAGTTTATCATAACTAAGATATGCCTTGCCAAAAAATATAACACAATCCCTCGTGTTCTATTATGAAACTCCTAGTGCAACAGCCCATGAAGGACCAAGGCTTGCCGCCCGGTCGCTGCGGGCTGCCCCCCGAGCCCTCCCGGTCAGTTATGAGGCCTTCACGACCTGGGGTCGCTACTTCTTCATCAATTGGCCCCTCCGGGACCCAACGAGGCTGAGTACACCCCGTGCCAAACCTCCCAACGGGAGCAAAATCCCCAAGCCAGTACCAGGGATCGAACCCGGGTCCTCCGTGCCAGAGGCAGGCGTGCTACCATTGCGCTACGGAGGCGCTCAGGTTAATATTATGCCAGAGAGAAATAAGTCCTTTGTGTATAGGTTGCGCGTTAGTTCTTGACGATTGAAATGTTTAAATGAGAGGTTAGATGCGAGTTACATACCTTTACGGGAATACCGACATACAGAAGCAGAAGTGACAACCAGATGCTCTGTGTCGTTCTCATGTTTCTGCGCTCGAGAAGTACAGCAATTACAAAGCAAATTAAAACACTTCCAGTGATGTCAGTCATATGTACTACTCTATCAATCTCTGTGACTGTTTACACTTAATTTCTCGTATTTCTTCTATTCCCAATATTTCTCCCCTCGTGTGCTTCGTCTGAATTGTCATTTTCATTACCTCTCGTTAAAACACTGACAATGACTTGAACCCGTACTACACAAAGCTTTGCAGTCAACTGTACTTTGTGTTTTCTTGGAAACATAACATAGGGAAGCAGAACTGTTTGTTACGCAATATAAACTATTTGCTGACCTGTTTATTAAGCGCAGGCTAGCTCACTGGATTTTCACTGAAGGTCATTCGTCAAGAACTAACGCGCAACCAATAATAGCTAATTTAATGAAAATAATGCACATTGATATCACAATTTCATCACTTGATGGCTACTGGGCTAGACCGTAACACTTGGTGCTTTATTAATGTTGTATTTGTATGCTCATGTGATACAGTTTAGCTTATAAGTGGCGTGAGGTGACTATTCTTCCTCCTCTACATTAAAAATGAGTGACACATTAAGCGTGTTATTTCAGTT
>CM060964.1:11877910-12045410 GCA_030765045.1 Tenodera sinensis | reverse complement strand
TTAGTAAAAGCAAGACACGCCAATAGTGTATATCTTGATGCGACAGTATGCGTGGAATTAATTTGAAGAAGAAATTAAAGTGTCGCGTGAGAGTATAATGGCGATAAGTTTAATGTCAACATAGACATGTTGGTTTGATCTAACATGTTGTGTACTAAACCTAAACAACACAGCCAAGTACAAAAGTCAAAGCCACGTGGAGGTTGAAGACTATTGAATCACTCCTGTCAGTGAAGTCAATCTGCATTAATCACACTCGGAGAAATACTTGGAAATTAGAGTTAGAAGTCACATAATCAGACGAAAATTATTTTCCGATCATGGTTGTCCAAAACGTAACATACAATGCAGGCTATTCATTTTCTAAGTTTCAAATATTTATCGTCACTCAACATTCAATGAATTCAGATAAGCCTGAATAAATTATACTTTTAAAAAACTAAAAAACACGCTTTTATAACAAACCGAATTAAAAAGTAGAAAATAATTTTATGTATGACGAGTTTGTTCTATAACGACATAAATTCAAGTAGTTCATTACATTTCAAAAGTTTGGAATATGTTTTAATAAAAACTAATTTATATTAACGAAATAAGAAATTTTGTTGTACAAAAGCGTGGGGTGTCGGACATTCAGTGTTATAAATAGTTCATTGTCAGCTATTTATATAAGTCAAGTTATGATAAAAGTATAGTGAAAAGCACCCCACGCTTTTTACAACAAAATTTATTATTTTCTAAACAAATCAGCTTTTATTAAAACATATTAGAAACTTTTGAAACATAATGAACTAGTTGACTTTATGCCGTTATTGGACAAATTACTCATACTTAAAATTATTTGCTGCTTTTTATTTCGGTTTGTTATAAAAGCGTGATTTTTTGTTTTTTAAAACCATAATTTATTTTTATCCTGACGATCCTGGTCAGGGCCTTAGGACAAAGTTGTGATATTATTGTATTGTCATCGGACCTTGACATGTGTGCAAATTTTCAAGACAGACAACTCTAATTTGTTGAAAATGACGTGAAAAGATTGTTAGAGACAGGTGAAGGTAATATAAACACCACCATTCCTGGCTCACAAAGATTATCCTGAATGTAAACACACAGAGCACGTAGTATGAAAACGGGTCAGTTCCTTTTCACAGTTGTAGTGTTTAAAGTGAATGGGCGTGTGTTCCAAACTCGAACTGAAATATTATTACTACATAAATTAAATTACCACATTTCTATCTTCTCCCATGCTTGTGAATCGAGTGTGTGAACAAGACCATAGATGCTGGGACAAGCTATTTATCTATTAGTGCACACGTGTCTGTCACGAAGGAGCACTCTCCACAAACTTGGCAAGTGTGCGCCATTTTCAAAAGGACGTTTCCTGGGTTAATGTTTGAAGGATGAGCGGCGCTGTTTCTTGCATTAAAACGTGCTCTGGTGCACACCTACTACGTTTGGCAACAGCGTAGTGCGAGCATTGGCTATAAGTTTTGCACTGACTCAAATGCTCTACTGACGTTCTTCATAACCTAGTAGATAAGACTTTTACAAAATCACTATCTTTGTTAAATGTTTTTCAATGTTCCTGTGGTTACGGCCTTGTCAGAAGCCTTTTTTGCTACACAGGTGTAATTAGAATAGCATGATTATAGCTAGAAACATGTGTTCTAATAAATTAGTCACACAGAGCCTTAGAAATAGGCCTAGTCTACTTTTTGTGTTTACCTATATACTTCCTACTCTCACGCGATTGAAAACGGTCCACGAATGTTTAATGTAATGATTCCAATATAGTTACCCTATATCTTTTGATGTTCAGTATGCATTTTTATATGCTAAAAAATGGAAAATGCAGAACATTATCAAACTAGATCTATTGTTATTATCAAGTCTATGTCGTAAAACGGGCCATGTCATCAATCCGTTCAATTTTGAAAGTGATGCTCTCTGTACCAAACAATGCGCTCTCTGGCATGAGCATTTGGGATTGTTTGTACCACAGAAACGACAGCAGTTTTTGCTGTTCCTAAAACTTGAGTGTTTGATATGTGTTCCACCATTCATTTGTTGGATTAATGTTGGTCCTTAGACAGTATATTGTGTGCGTGATGCCAATCTCGATGCCAGTCGTATTCATGGGTCAAAGAGCAACATTAAATCCAAATATCTGAAATCAAAACCTGCTTCTCCACGTCAAACAGATCCTTTTGCTCCGGTAACTCTGTGCATTGCCAGAGGCCTGGTTTCAACATTTATTATTCTTGAAATAAAGAAGTAACTCCTCATAAATCGAAAGGAAAACAAGATGTAGGACCTTTAACATTACTTACAGTACACATAAAACAAGCCCTGTTGATGTACATACAAATAAAATATATTACCATTTAAAAGCCTGTAAGACCAAATAAATGGCTTCGAAAAATAACAATCGAATGTTTTATGGTGCAGATAACGACGTTAGTCTGTAACCGCTTAACAATTTTGTAAATGTCTCTCCATTAAAAAAAAAAAAAAAATGCTGACATGATGCCACATGATGCCCCCAAAAAGGCGTCACCTTAATATGCTTTAGGTTGCATTTTTTTAGAAACTATGGTATTGCAACTTCGTATATGATTTTCTGTTCTTCGTCAACTTCCATACACTGAGCATTTCGCACAAAACAGAAAATACAAGTTTTCTTCATGAAAACAGGAAAGTTTAAACTTCTACGCCGCATTACAAGTAAGATTAGCTGGATACTGAAGCCAATATATTCTCTAAGAATTCAGATGCAACTGTGCAATAAATAATTGGACCAATACAAGAAGCACACATGTTGAAGAAACTGCATTCCCACATGATAGGGTGTGACGAGGTTGAATAACGTAATTCAGATAATCATCATGCTCCTGGAAACTTCTAGGATAAGTGATAATTCAATGCATTACCCTAATATTCTTTGTTTGACACTGACTTTAATGTCTGTCATGAATTTCATAAAATGTCAAACAGCTTTATCTTGATTGGGCGAAGGGATTTAGTGTCAATTGATTACTGAAGTCGTGAGGCAGTGGCTTTGACGTTTCCTTGTTTTTAACTGGTTGGAAGACTGAAACAATGCATCTGTTCAGATGCTATTCTAATGTTATTAAGTAAAATACAGTTCTATGCGTACAACTCAACTGAAATAAATTGTACCTAAAATTTAAGTTTCTGCAGCTATTAGTCGTAGTATTAAGAACCGTTCATGAGCATAAGCATTGAATACTCAAATTAATAAAAAAAAGGTCACCCGACCTTAAGTTATGTCAATGTTTGCGATGCCCATCTCTGTAGTATAAAGACACATGGCTAGTTTGGAAAATGGCTTAAGACGTTATTATCTAGTTAACCAAACATTAACACTTACCACCCAATACTGTAACCTTGGCTGCATGTCCTTAGATAAACTTTCGTCCATCACTCACCTGAAAAGTGACAAAAGGAATATGTATGAGTGTACTGCTAATGTTTCTTCAGGTCGCTGCTTTGTACACTACATTACAATAAATTTTGTCATACACCACGTGGGCTGTAGGTACTCTACGGCTGTTCACCTCAAAACTTAACTAGATGCGACATTCATAGAGAACACCAGTTTAACAGTAGCCAAAGAAAAGGGGCTTGATACACAAGTTCGAAATGAAATCATTTCTCTAAAGCGGTCAAAAGAACAGCAAAAATTGGAGCTTTATAATCCTGTCGACTATCTTACTCTGGACTCCATAGTACTGAATATACCTACCATGGCATTGACAACAGTTCCTGAAAAGTAACTTCTGTTTCTCTAAAGGTCAACTGTCTAATGGTTCAGGAACACTCAGCAATACTAAGGTCTTAGGTATGTCATTTCTGTTCACTATTTGAAGTAATGTTAGAGAACCTCATAAAACACCAGTAGAGGCATGTTTAGTTCTTCAAGGTTCAAGCTTCAGTAACCGTTTACACATGCGGGATATTTGATAGTATAGGTAATAGCCCCACTATGGAACCAAACTTGATGTAAGCACATGACGTCATTAATTAGCCCGTGATGCGTGGGAAACCAAACCAAACCATAGCATATACTAGGCACCTTAAACATGAATGGTTATCTCCGGTGTTCAACAAGTATGTTAATCGCACATGTATAGAAAGCTTGATTAGTATAAGATACTAAGTAATTGAATAGAAACCAGTAAAGGATGTGGTATCGTCCCTTGTCGTTCACCCCTTCTCTGCATTCATACGATAATGATGAGAGTCCCTAAGGCGATTGGACAAGTGTTGCTAGCTTGGCAATAAAGATGGGTAAGACGTTCAAACCCAGGGGAGACCAATTGTATTGCATCTTTCAACAAACTAATGCATCAATATCCAACATTGTTCAACGAATTGCAGGTCATATATGATCAATATATTTCATGTCAATGTAAAATTTAATTGGCAAAATTGGCAAAAATGTAATGACCTATTACGCCACACGAGTACGCCAGATATGAAACAGTTTATTTTATTAAGCTGTTTCTTAGAGGTATTTAGTACCTATGGAAGCAATATATACTTTAAAACAAAATTTCAGAATATGTTGTCAATAGCTTCTGCAAAAACCAACTTATATAATACCACATGTGTCTCTAAAACTACTTTTTGAAGAAAAAGAACATTTCAAATGTTGCGTAAAAGACATTAAAAAGTATCTACAGTTACATATTTATGTGTTGAAAGGGGTATGTATATAAACTCAAGTTATATATATACACTCAAAACAGAAACTTGAGTTTTTGCGTTTTCTTTCTGTGATTTTTATGACGTGCCTAATAGATTGCAATTTTGTGGGCTTAAGATTTACAAACCACTCTTTAGTGTAAGATTAAAATTATTTTGATGTTACATATTCGCCAGTTATTTGTATTGAACTTGTCATAGTAATATTTCCCTCCAAGGTCACTTGCGGTATTGCTCCTTCTAATTATTCCTGTTATAAAGAATACCCACTCACTATTTTGAAAACCGAACTTCACTAGTTATATTAATTTCCTCCAACGTAGTATCATATTGGGTGGTCAGTGAATGAAATGTGTGAAATGATGCTCAAATGAGCCCGAGGTCCATAAAACTTTAAGTTACCCGAAATTCGTCTTCTCAGGATAAGGGAAAACCTCGGAAAAAACTCATCCGGATAACACACCCTAAGCGAGATTCGAATTCGCTACCTCTTGAACGTGAGGCAAACACGCTACCACCACGCTACAGAGGTGGGCACTTCAGTAGTTAGAACTTGTACATGGAAATATATACTTTTCATTTGAAACACAAACTGAACTGTACATTTTAAGAGCGTTCTATATTGAAGACGAAATAGGGTTCCATATGGTATTTGTGAGTGTTTTACATTGTCTTGAACATTGTTGAAAGTTTTGATGCATACTAATTTGAAAATCAAAATTTTGAAGGTAACAACTTCCAGGGGTTGGGACGGGTATTAAAATACGTTTTTACCAACATGAAAATTAATGGGAGTTTCAAAACCACGCGCAGTGTAAAACGATTAACTATGCTCTTTGACCTTGTTTAGAATGGGCTACGATTCATCTTTGTGGCTAACTAATTGAACGTTTGCGACATTTCAAGGCAAGGCGAATATCGCCGTTTGGGCAACTTCTAGAATAGGTACCTACTTAAACCATTTGGTGACTTGTAATCTAAATTTTCAGCTCACCTAACACTTCAAAGTTTGTGATTGAGTTTCTGTCACCGCATTTCATGTTGCGGTGACTGTATTGGTGGACGGATTCTTGCTAGTGCTGCAGTATTTGGTTAAGGGTACACTAAGCCTGCTTATCTCGAGAACCAAGGGACAACGGATGTAGAGAACAGTTGCTCTACGATCATCTTCGCATGGAGTTAAGTTTAAAATCAAAACGCATATGCAGATGATCCAAGGCCTAGCAGCATTAAATACTTGGAATTAAACTCGTAACCTCCAGTACCATATATACGTAACACGTATCAGATTATAAACATTGTTTGCCTGTGTCGCTTAAAATCAAATAACCACTGTGCCATCTTTGTTCAAGAACACAATTTATTTGAAATTTGACAGTATTTGAATGTGCAATGATTAAAATGACAATTGAATGACCCAGTCCACTAGTCACTACACAATGATGACGTTTCACTCGATAAAATGGCATCCTTGCAGTCATATTATGAGATAAACGAGCGTGATTGGTCGATATCACAAGCATTGCTAAACGTTATCGATCAACTGAATAGTCAGTCTAAAACTCAAGAGGTGGGGAGAATTTTCCAAGTGGAAGGTGCCAGTGTTTAAAAGCCTGAGGTGTATAATAATATGAGAATATAAGGGCTATCTTAAGAGTAATTTACAGTTGTGGCGAATGAAACAGTGTGACAAATGACAAGTCCAGTTACTTTTTATGTCACTTTATTTCTCTTAAAACTGAATCATAAAACACAGTTCTCTGTTTTATTGTTAACACAATTTACAATTTGTCGTGAGCTTGCAACTCAGATCTGTTCTGTTGCATCGTAACCACAAATAATTCCGCCGATTAACTTCCTCTGAGGATTCACTCACTCAAACTGCTTCAATACTAAACTCACTGAAAACAGCTCGTCCGACTCGCTTATATAGATGACCTTGATTTCTCTGGAAATACACGCTTTCTCGAAGGTTCTCGTACTGTCTAGAGCCGGGCCTTTGCTCCCGCCGCGCTCATTGTCGCCCTTGTTTAGCGACCATGTGTTACTTAGTAACGTAGCGGCCACCGTAACACTTGTAATAAGCATACATCAATATTAGACAGTCATGTCGAACTCTTCTTCCAACAAAGAGAATCCGAATTCATCTTTAAATCTATTATGTCAAATTTGCTAAACTAAACGACCTTCGTATGTGGAGGAGTCATAAAAATAATATTCATTTACTATTTGCAATTACTGACCGCCTCAGTAGTGCAGTGGTAGCCTCTGGCGCGGAGGACCCGGGTTCAATCCCCGGTACCGGCGTGGGGATTTTTCTCCTGCTGGGAGCTCTGGCACGGGGTGCACTTAGCCTCGTTAGGTCCCGGAGGGGCCAATTGAGGAGCTACTTCATGGAGAAGTGGCGATCACAGGTCGTGAAGGCACTGACCACGTCCCACCCTCCAGTACTGCACCTCATTCATGGCGCCTGTAGTGGGCAGAGGTGGGGACGCAGCGGCTGGGCGGCAAGCCTTCACCCTTCATGGGCTGTTGCGCTGGGGGTTTTAGTTTATTTGCAATTATTAGTACAAGAATTATTTGGAAAGTAGAAGACTGGGAAGTTTGGGCTACAGTTTAACTTTGGCAGGTGTTCCTAACGTAGTCTGCTCCCAATTAACACACAAGTTGTATATTCTGTTTTTCCTAGCAAAGCTCCTGTTACACGGTGCGTGCGTGGTCTTAGTGCACTTTAGAAATGAGTCCAAGGAACAGGATTAGGTAGGTATATGTGATAAAAATGTGTTAAGTCGGCTTGGCCATTTTGCAGGCGTAGCAACTAATGGGTCATTGGCGCCGTCTGTACAGCTAACAAAGTTAACACTAGTGAGAATTTAATGTCCGGCATGTTCACACCGTGCCACTGGTAGGTACGGGTACTGCACGTACTTAAGTCGAGAACCTCATCTCCCTTATGACTACAAGAAATCTATTACTTTGCAATGTTATACGCCTTTGAGTCGAACATGAAAGCAGAGAATGTCGATAAGAAGCGTTACAAGGTAAATAAAAAGGATTTAGTGTCAGAGGTGAACCGGTAGACAATGAGCGAAATTTCATTGAAACTTTTAATTAATAACCTTTATCTTATTACTAAACCGATGAAAGGCGTTTCCTTGTCCATTTTAAAGGTGATAGGTACACAATGAAATACATTTTAATGCGTTATTTCACACTTATTTCGGCAGAAAACAATATGATACCAGAGTTCAAATTAAAACGATTATTGATCTGTACGACAGAATTGTAACTTATTTATTGCAACCACGGTATATTGAGAAATACGGTAGGTATCACCAGCTAGATGCGCAGTAGACATCCCTGCGAGTGAAGTCAGCTGGTGCAATTGGCTAGCGCTTGCTCTGATTGAAATGACACGACTTGTGATAGTATAGCTCGTTTTAGAACACTGCAATATTTAAATGACAGTGTTTATGGGGAATTGTGATAGTACAGCTCGTTTTAGAACACTGCAATATTTAAATGACAATGTTTATGGGGAATTGTGATAGTATAGCCCGTTTTAGAACACGGAAATATTTAAATGGCAGTGTTTATGAGGACTAGTGATACTATAGCTCGTTTTAGAACACGGAAATATTTAAATGACAGTGTTTATGGGGACTAGTGATACTATAGCTCATTTTAGAACACGGAAATATTTAAATAACAGTGTTTATGAGGACTAGTGATACTATAGCTCGTTTTAGAACACGGAAATATTTAAATGACAGTGTTTATGGGGACTAGTGATAGTACAGCTCGTTTTAGAACACGGAAATATTTAAATGACAGTGTTTATGAAGACTAGTGATAGCATAGCTCGTTTTAGAACACGGAAATATTTAAATGACAGTGTTTATGAGGACTAGTGATAGTATAGCTCGTTTTAGAACATGGAAATATTTAAATGACAGTGTTTATGAGGACTAGTGATAGTATACCTCGTTTTAGAACACGGAAATATTTAAATGACACTGTTTATGGGGACTTGTGATAGTATAGCCCATTTTAGAACACTGAAATATTTAATGACACTGTTTATGGGGACTAGTGATAGTTTAGCTCGTTTTAGAACACGGAAATATTTAAATGACGGTGTTTATGAGGACTAGTGATAGTATAGCTCGTTTTAGAACACGGAAATATTTAAATGACAGTGTTTATGAGGACTAGTGATAGTATACCTCGTTTTAGAACACGGAAATATTTAAATGACACTGTTTATGGGGACTTGTGATAGTATAGCCCATTTTAGAACACTGAAATATTTAATGACACTGTTTATGGGGACTAGTGATAGTTTAGCTCGTTTTAGAACACGGAAATATTTAAATGACGGTGTTTATGGGGACTAGTGATAGTATAGCTCGTTTTAGAACACGGAAATATTTAAATGACAGTGTTTATGGGGACTAGTGATGGTATAGCTCGTCTTAGAACACGGAAATATTTAAATGACAGTGTTTATGGGGACTAGTGATAGTATAGCTCATTTTTGGAAGATTGAAATATTTAAATGACAGTGTTTTTGGGGACTAGTGATAGTACAGCTCGTTTTAGAACACGGAAATATTTAAATGACAGTGTTTATGGGGACCAGTGATAGTGCAGCTCGTTTTTGGAAGACTGAAATATTTAAATGACAGTGTTTATGGGGACTAGTGATGGTATAGCTCGTTTTAGAACACGGAAATATTTAAATGACAGTGTTTATGGGGACTAGTGATGGTATAGCTCGTTTTAGAACACGGAAATATTTAAATGACAGTGTTTATGAGGACTAGTGATAGTATACCTCGTTTTAGAACACGGAAATATTTAAATGACAGTGTTTATGGGGACTTGTGATGGTATAGCCCATTTTAGAACACTGAAATATTTAATGACACTGTTTATGGGGACTAGTGATAGTTTAGCTCGTTTTAGAACACGGAAATATTTAAATGACGGTGTTTATGGGCACTAGTGATAGTATAGCTCGTTTTAGAACACGGAAATATTTAAATGGCAGTGTTTATGGGGACTAGTTATGGTATAGCTCGTTTTAGAACACGGAAATATTTAAATGACAGTGTTTATGGGGACTAGTGATAGTATAGCTCATTTTTGGAAGATTGAAATATTTAAATGACAGTGTTTATGGGGACTAGTGATAGTACAGCTCGTTTTAGAACACGGAAATATTTAAATGACAGTGTTTATGGGGACTAGTGATAGTGCAGCTCGTTTTTGGAAGACTGAAATATTTAAATGACAGTGTTTATGGGGACTAGTGATGGTATAGCTCGTTTTAGAACACGGAAATATTTAAATGACAGTGTTTATGGGGACTAGTGATGGTATAGCTCGTTTTAGAACACGGAAATATTTAAATGACAGTGTTTATGGGGACTAGTGATAGTATAGCTCATTTTAGAACACTAAAATATTTAAATGACAGTGTTTATGGGGACTAGTGATAGTGCAGCTCGTTTTAGAACACGGAAATATTTAAATGACAGTGTTTATGGGGACTAGTGATAGTATAGCTCATTTTTGGAAGATTGAAATATTTAAATGACAGTGTTTATGGGGACTAGTGATGGTATAGCTCGTTTTAGAACACGGAAATATTTAAATGACAGTGTTTATGGGGACTAGTGATGGTATAGCTCGTTTTAGAACACGGAAATATTTAAATGACAGTGTTTATGGGGACTAGTGATGGTATAGCTCGTTTTAGAACACGGAAATATTTAAATGACAGTGTTTATGGGGAATAGTGATAGTATAGCTCATTTTTGGAAGATTGAAATATTTAAATGACAGTGTTTATGGGGACTAGTGATAGTACAGCTCGTTTTAGAACACGGAAATATTTAAATGACAGTGTTTATGGGGACTAGTGATAGTGCAGCTCGTTTTTGGAAGACTGAAATATTTAAATGACAGTGTTTATGGGGACTAGTGATAGTACAGCTCGTTTTTGGAAGACTGAAATATTTAAATGACAGTGTTTATGGGGACTAGTGATAGTGCAGCTCGTTTTTGGAAGACTGAAATATTTAAATGACGGTGCTTAAGCGGACTAGTGATCCTAATTGTTGGAGCCGTTTCCGTGACGAGACCTTTAATATCCTGGCTTGTTTGTTGAAATTGGCCCATTACCAGAGAAATTATGGCCAAGATAAGGTTTAGAGTAATTGTGACTGTTACGCGTAAAATCGCATTTTTTTCAGGAATGACACATATACAGATAAACTTAATAAGCAAAACCCTGTCTCGATACAATATTTGCTCGAAGTCGTTAGAGCTGTGTATGAATTGTACAAGATTTTCTTTTCCGGACATCTCTATGGGAATTTGGAACTTGCACATGCATGTATTTTCACTTTCTCTACTACGTACAGTAAGCAGAGGAAGTATTGTAATCCACCCAACAATTCGATGTCGAGATTTCACCGGAAATATATGTTTTGAGGTGCCCTGAATAAAACTGAATTTTTAGAAAAAGGTCCGTATTTCTATGTGTGTCTGTCAGTCTGTGTACAGCATAACTAAGAAACGAAAAGTCGGTTAAAAACCAAAGTTGGTGTTTACGTTTAACATCGTTGAAGGTTGCGACACGAGCATTTTGAAGAAAATTCCTCCACCCTAAACTACCGTTTATATGAAACATTTTTCGACAATTTTGATTTTCTCGAAAATCGCTCTAAGGATTTTGATTAAAATGCCATATGTTTCATATATTTTTATGATAAATGAAATGTATATTATAAGTTTTCTGGCTATAGCCTATGTAGTCCTATTTACTCCTGATGACTTTTGCATAACTGGTAAACCGTAAGCGATAGACCAAATCTTACTATATAAAAATTAGAGCTTGCAAAAACACACAGTTTATGTCCAAATAAGCTTTTTGTACAGTGAACCATTTTGGAGATATTCCTTGTTATTTGTGTGAGTTATGGAAATGTTGAAACTGTCGTCAAATGGAAGATCGTCGTTAATTTTTTTATACCTTAGCCGTGTAAAGAGAACGGAATCTCTAAAGTTTAAGAGATTTGACTATCGCTCAAAGCAAGTCAACATTTCTGCAAATGTTTACCTCAACTAACACGAAGAAGATACAGGAATAACAGACTTTAAGAATGGTTAGTGCAAGAGTAGAGAAAGTCATGTAAGTGCAACACGTCAGATTTTTTGGATTTCGTTCGACCTATTTTTCCTTGGTTAGAATTGTTTTCTGCCAATATTTCCTTTTGTCTAATACGGTGTAAGTATTTTAAAGTATTTCTAACCAACCATTAACTGTATACTTGTAAGGAACATTGGTCCCAGTACTATAGTCCATATTAGACTGTTCCAGCACAACACACACGTGTATCTTGTGGTAGGTATACAGCATTATAATCAACAGATACATATACACCAACGGCAAAGTACGTTCCCCTCGGTAGTGTGTGAGCTAGGCTGCCACGGAGCAAAGTCGTTCAACACGATACCTGCTGCGAGCCAAATTCAGTGACCACGTTCTCACTATTGTCTCGAGGTCTCTATCTGGAGCAACGAATACCTTATGTACCTACAGTACGTGCACTTCTATAGCATGCGCGTTCTGCATAGGTCACACGCAAGTGGCTCCGTTACCTTCGTTTACCGGAAATTTTACCTTATGTCTATTACAATAGGCATTGATTTAAACATACGGAAATTATTTATTGCAGTTATTTATCTATCTCCTTATTATTTCCTTATTAAATTATTAATGTTAGCAATAATTTCAGCATCAACAGTTTTTTCTCAAAACAAATTATATGAGCTATTGGAACAAATTCTCACAGAAGCCATATTTACGAATTAAATTAAATTATTTTGTTGTATAATGACACTGTCAATTCAGCGTCGCCGGTGTGCCGGAATTTTGTTCCGCAGGAGTTCTTTTACATGTCAGCAAATGTACTGACATGGAGCTGCTGTTTTTAAGCACACTTAAAAACCATCGGTGTGGGTAGGATTTGAACCTGCGTCCTCGAGATCATTAGCCATATTTACAACAATGGGCAGAGAAGTTCATACCAATGCAACACATATTTAGCTATGATGCATACAAAAGCACAAGCGACTAAAAACGATTATTTTCGACAAAAGTTTGTTATCTACTTTTCTTTTCCTGTCTTTTCTTTTAATATAGCACACATGTAGTTCCCCCACCAGCGATACAGGAAGCAAAACAGATATGAATTCCTGATTGCAGCAGGAATAGCAATGGAAATACAAGTTTGGTGTACAGTTGTAAAGGGTTAATCAATAAGACATGCTGGGAATGAAGTATTCCAGCAAAGACTTGCTATAATGATAACTCAGAGCACTTTCGACTTGGGGGTAGTCGTAGCCCTGGTAGATCGATGCCTTTGGTTTGATGAAAAATACAATTAGTGCGAAAGTTGGGTCGGTTTCCGCGCCTGGCTATTTTACAACTGAGGCAGTAGGTCCACAAATTGATTGCGCCACACTTCTCTCCTAAATCAAAGGCCCAAATATACTCCGCTTACAAGGGAACCTACTGTGCTCCTCTCACGAGAAGGCACGTGCTTGACGTAGGGCGCACATTCGATATGTTGAAACCCTAGCCGTAATCTATTTCAGTAAACGCTAGAGTTGTTGACGTGAACCACAGGAACAGTAGCTAATGTAAATAGCAGATCTATTAAATAAAACAACTAGAGACACAAGAACGAAGTTCTACAAAACAATACGTATACCAACTTCACTCCATGGATGTGAAACATGGCTAACTACAAAAGTACGAGGATACGAAATGAAATTTCTGGAAAAGAAAAGCTAAAGAATGCATAAGATTAGATCAAATAAATAACTAAGAGAACCGAGCTTGGTGTAAATCCCACACTCGAAGAAGTACAACTTACAGGTAAAACTGGCTCTTGCATGTTGGAAACAATGGATAATCACCGACTGCCAAAGTTAGCATTAAAATATAAACTTATGGCAAAAGGAAATCTAGGCAGACTGATGTCTAAACCATGGAGTGGAAAAGAAGAAGTAGCAGACATCGTGAGCTGCCAAATGCTACTGTGTTACTTTTCCCTTCCTCAGAGCAGATCACTCACACGTGTTCTCGTCAGAGATCTACAGTATGTCTGCTAGCTATCGTGTTACAAGCTAGATTAACCGACGGATTCACTCTCTATCAGTGTTTTCTCTCTTCTGTTTGGCTCTCTTAACATCCGATCTTCCCCACTAGCGTTCACTCATAGCAAATACAGGGTGGAAGGGAAGTCATTACAATAACTTAAACCAGTAGTACATCTCGGTATTTGGAACACATTTTGTATCTTACGTTTTTGTCTCTGACCATTTCCTAAGGGGATATTTTAGTTTTGTCTAAAACAAGCTGGCAACACTGCAGATTGTGTGGGTGTCACTTTCCCTAGCTCAGTACATAAACACCGTAACGGTACGTCTTGAAAACAAACTCATACCCTGCCGTGTTTACTGTGCGAGTGTATGCCAATCATAAGCGTTAGCTCCCAAAACATTGCACGAAAGCGAAAGCGCCCAACCTGTTTACATGCACAAACCAGGTCAATTCCCTGAGCAACCTCAAGGCAACGTTGTCGACTTACCTCACGTCTGAAAGAGCTGCTCGGAGTATTCCTTCAATTCTGTTAAGTGATTAATTATTTCGAAACCCTGTGTGATGTTCCATAATTACTACGGAAGCTATGTCAGAAATAAGTTACTCTACGCATGTTAAGGTAGCATCTTCGTACATTCTTGTGCAATTGCGCATCCAATTTGGACCAAAACCTAAATACCATTGAACTGTTTTGTTTGTAATGATTCTATAAAGAAAATATTAGAAGGGCTGCAATAACTTCCCTTCCACCCTATAGATATAATTAACACTATACGAATGAAAGAAAACAAGGAGAGGAAACGCTGTTAGGCTGTTATAGTACAAGGAGATCTGGGTCTTTACGCCTAAAAGACATATCTATATTCCAGAAAAATCCGAGTATATAACGCGTAATTTACATATTAATGTCAAATACGTAAAATTTGTATTCAATTGGGACATGAAAGTTTGTGTGTTATGTGTTTGTTGCTTGGACTAAGATTATGTGACTGATATAGATGCAATACTAATTTGCATTGTTGATTTTGCCATAAATACTTAAACTGGGTGTGAGGCAGTAATCTGTGACATTAACTCGTCTAGCGCTTAAACGAAGCACCGCAGCAAAAAACTTTCCTTGACAAAAAGTGTTTAAAATAATGTTATCTATCAGCTCTCAAAGTTTGTCGGTCTAATTTTGGGACACCCTGTAGATGGCTTCTGAAACCAGTTTTCCAATCATAGCAGAAGGCCTTTGGTCTATGATAAAACAAGATAGATGAATGCAAAATATTTACAGCAAAAATGATAAGAGCTTATGGGTAACTTTGTTTTTTGTGAATAACAAAGGAATGAAATAACATTTAACAAAGAAAAAACAACACACGCGCGCGCACAAACACACACAAACAGACTCAAAACAAAAGAGCATTTAGAAGCTACAGATTGTGGTAAATAACTAGAGTTTCTCAAGACTTGCTTAAAGTCTACCTTTGCCCACAATTTTATAACATTGGCTGTAAAACGCGTGCATCTTATAAAATACTAATAAGCATTTGAAATGGAATGGGCTTCACCCCAGGGAACTTTTCTTCCTTACACAGTTTTGTCTAAGAACTCTTCTACTCGTAAATAGTAAAACTGTGAATGGGACTCCACGACGTAGCATTGATTAGGCCTAATGTCCAATGTTATGTTTGAAACAAGCAATGAGACAGCATGTGTTGTGACTCGTATCCGGGCCTGCCATAGCGTCACACGAGGCTATACTCCAAGGGTTTCTCTTGTAGGAAACCGGCTTCCCTTTCGGAAAGGTTTATACACACATTTGGGTTAACTGTTATTGTTTCTGGCATTGCCTTGCTTTATCCTCATTGCTCCCATAAGGTTTCAACGGCACTCTTAACGTATATGGAACCAATCGATATCGCTCTTTATGGAGTGTTGGATCAGGCTCTTTTTATTTCACTACCCTTTGAATAGCATCACAAAACACGGCTCATCATTTAACGCTTCACAGTACATACATTTCTCGGAAAATGAGGATACCTCTATCAGATAAATGTGTAATCGAGATATACATTAAAAGGCCCTACTGTTTAACACATAGACGTGAGAGATATATGTTGGGCCTTTCCTTCTTGTTTTCCCCATTCAGGTGATCGTTGAAATTTTTCACGTAAATGCCTAGTAAATACTGGGAATAAAAAATCGCTACGAACCATATTTACCATTCGCAGAGTAATTGTTAGAATAGAAAAATCACTCTGACTAAAGCAAAACAAATAAAAATGTTCTATATAGAGATGGAGATTTTCAGTAGCAGAGGTTTCAAAATGGATTCAGTAACTGTGGAAGGTGTGGCGGCAAATAACCAGGCAACTTCGGAACCCCCCGCCCTGGAGTGCAGCAAATTGTCTGGAAGAAAGGGCAACGGTGCCCCTTGCTCCTTGCTACCAACTGGTAAGGAATTAGTCAACTCTGTTCAACAATCTCAAACTGGCTAATAACTATAACTGACTTGTGTGCAGTGTAATAGATTATATTAAATGCATATATCTTTTATACAGCTTCATCAATAGAAGCTATACAAATTAGATATGGATATGCATGCACGTGTGTGTGTGTGTGTGTGTGTGTGTGTGTGTGTGTGTGTGTGTGTGTGTGTGTGTGTGTTCTTGCGTGTTTGTTTACGTATGTGCCCTGCGAAGTGTTGCTTAACTTATGTCATTATTCACGAAAATGGCCAAATCAAAGAGTATATAGTGTTTTACTTCGTGTTTTGGTTGTCAAATTAACAAATCAGAACAGCATAACTTCACAATTGATTACAGTAAAAGCGTTAATAGGAACAAATGTGGAAATGAGGAGAGGCGTGCTTTAACAAATGGTAGATCTTGACTACCATGACTATTTATTATTGTATATTACGTGCGGATATTGCCTTCTCGCACACCAATGTCCAACGTATAACATACTGTACCTTTTTAGCTTTTCAATCATTCTATTTGCTTATTTTTACATTCAAGGATGACCTTGCACAACTCAAATCAACACAATTACACTTAAAACTCTTGTCTATATAAACTTTTACACTTAACTTCTCTAACACACACTCTGTTACATTTTTGTATCCATGGCAAGTCACCTCATGCCAAGGAGCATTCAATTATGGATACTTCTAAAAGAAGCCTGAAGCAATGTTAAACTACCTCCCCCTTCAGCACTGCGTGCCCCGAGTATCGTCACCCCCTGGATGCAGTAGACTGCATCGCCGAACATTTCATCCTCCGTGTGTGCACCCACGGGGTTCCACGACCGCTGACCTCTCCAGGTTTGTCTTCGCGAACACCTTAGTACTGGTGGGCCCTCAAGTAACCTCCTCCAAAGTTACCCTGCAGACCTCCACATGTTCACTGGGCTTCGGAGCGTTACCTTGTACTGTCCGACTCGCAGGATCCTCCTGTCGACGTCGATCGCCGCCTCGTGACCCCTAAGGGCGTGCATACCCAGGAACACCTCAATCACCCAATGCGACGTACACCCACAGACTTGTAACGCTCTGCCCGGAGGTCCATTACAGTAATGACTCCTCCTCCACAGGCAACGTATAGCCCAATGCCAGCACTCTTGTAGGGCCCATTTAGTTTCATTGCTGTTAAGCCCTTCATCAGGTCAGATCACACCAGGGTTTTTGGCTGCACCCGTGTTCACCAATATCTGGTACCACCTGCCGCGTACTCATCCGTCCGCGATGATGTTGTCGTCGACTATGCTGCACAAACCACACAGTATCTCTTTAGGGGTCAGGTATGACAGCTCCGACGTGTCCCTTTTCACGCCGGTGCTTATTCGTTTATAGTTAGATTGTTGGCCAGATGTGGACGGCCCCTCAGCGAATTTCTTGGCCAACCACTCTCCCTACACACACCTCTGGGAGATCGTCGATGTCCTGAGGCTGTTCCCCCACCGCACACAATCCGAATACTTCGGATCTTCCACACGAGGACAGCAGTTCCCTTGACCACCTCCATCGTCAACATGGTCGTCTGCGCGGTCGTCTGCATAGTTGTCAGTGCGGTTCTCTGCGCATCGTGATTGGTCTGATATTCGCCGAGCATTAAGTGCTGACGTATCTCGGCGTCGCGCCCTCGTCTTCGGAGTGGATAACTTTCTGGTACACGTATCTGGCCGGGAGGTTCACCAGAGCCTTATTCACTGATTCTTCATTAAAACGGGTGAACTCCTACAACATCCCCTTTGGTTGTTGTAACTTTGAGCTGGCTGCGATGGGCTGCAGCCAGACGTGCTTACCAAACCGGTTTTCAAGAGTCTTCCAGATGTTTTGTGCCGCCATCGACGTTGGAATCATGTTCAGTATTTCTGCCACCCGTCCCCGGAAGCTAGTGTTAGCTGCTCAGCTTCCTATTCCATGGAGCATCGGCTGCGAGCAGCAACGGTAGCGAACTGTCTGCGCAAGACTTCAGGGGTCGGCTTGACGCGCGTGAATATTGTGTGGCGTCCTGGTGTCTCGATCTTCGAGTTCTTAGTTTCGGCGAGAATTTCTTCCTCCGGGATCGGTTGCATAGTGTTGCCACCGACACTGTCTTCCGAGGCGCAAAGATGTTCCACAACGTCCTATTCTTACATTCAGGGATGGCCTTGCGCAACTCAAATCAACACAGTTACACTTAAAACTTCTTTCTACATAGACTTTTACACTTAACCTTTCCAACACTCAAGTTGTTACTTTTTGTATCCATGGCAACGTCACCTCATGCCAAGGAGCAGTCAATTGTGGATGCTTCCGAAAGAAGTCTGAAGCAATGTTACAATACTATAGGTAACAATTAGAGAAGAGTTTGTTTTAAAATCTGAATTGCTTCACTCAGAGAGAGAGAGAGAGAGAGAGAGACAGAGAGAGAGAGAGACAGAGAGAGAGTGATGATCGTAATTATGGTCAGAAAGCTTAATTATCCCACTTATTACTGAAGCAATCACTTAAACGGACATCTTTTGCTACGGCGCTTAATAACTAAGCGTGCGGACAGTTTTTGGAACATGATATGCAGCATCTGTTTGATGCATGAACCCCACCCTCTACACGTACATTAGCTACATTATGCTTTATACATGACGGTGATCCTGCACATTGCAGTTACGAGGATAACACGGATTTAGATCCTGCATATCTAAACAGTGATTGTACAGGTGCTTTTCCCGTCCAGCTGGATCGCCGAACTGTACACTTGTATATTTGGAGCCGTCCGAAGTATTCCATTTATGCTACCGAGAGTGCACACATGGCGAAAATAGAACAACAAATAAAAATTTTATGGGAAGCTGTAAAGATTATGTTCAATAGCAATCTCATCCCACAAGGATTAATGGACCTAATAACCTTGTCGTTAAACTTCATTTTCCTTGTCCAGCAAAGGCCAATGAAAGGGGAAGATTGTAAACTGTTATGTTTATCTAAGTACATTTGCGTTTGTCTATGCCTTATGAAGGATCAAATATGTAATCGTAAATACCATATGTTCTCCCATTATTAAGTTACCATAGAAATGATAATATTCATCTATAATAACTAGGGCCCGGATTTTAATGACCTACATAGCAGTGAAATATGCAAGCATTTATGACCGAAAAGTTACACAAGTATAATCTTAAAGTAAAATATGATGTTCTATAGTTTTATTTAAAATGTTCTTGTTGATTTTGCTATACTGCATGTAATACAAAATTCACTTCAGAACAAATTGTGAGCATACCACTTATTATTTTCTGTGTTGGCAACTGTCACTTATTTTTAAGCATCTGCATGTGCTGGAATAGAATACATGAAGCACAATGATAAAAATAACACCCATCCGAACAATAAAACCATGTTTTCACTACTCCGCACCATTTGTTTAAAGTATTCCAAATTGGTTTAACACGGCCTGTCAGTCTTAAGCTGGTGTAAAGTTGTTGAATCACAGGGAGCATTTTCAGGGCTTTCATTTTGAAGCACCTACCATTGTCGCTGAGGATAGTTTTGTACCTGGAGAAGTTCTCCACATTATAGGATGTCACGGAGCGTATTTCAGGGCAGCGAGGTCACTGCGGGCAAGCTTTGGTTCATTGTCTTCAAATGTGGCATTCCCAGAAAGACCCACATCCAGGATTCCGCTGGAGAACATTTTGCAATTTATTATAGACCTTGTTAGCCACATGATCACGAGCTCAACCCAACTCACTGTCCACATGTTGCATAACATCCAGGGCAACACACAGTGGAGTACCAGCAGCTTCCAGTCGTGCGATGACAGATATCTGTGAAGAACTCTTTTACAGTTTTGATAGAACTTGATTCATCGCTATCAAGCTCGCAAAAGATTCCCTTTAATTTAGTGAAGTTTATTCAGTAATACTCAGCAGCATTAAGCCAAGAATCCCATCGTGTAAGAACAGGCTGAGAGGGGAGGAACACATAGCTTTTCTTGCCACAGGAAATTAATTTGTCCACATAATGATAATTTTATCACATCTCTTCTGCAACTGTGTGTAACGCGTGTGCGAGAAAAGTGACGTTCGCCATACTAATAGGTTAGAGACTCTGAAACCCCTTGTCTGCCTTGTCCATGTATACAGCACCATCTGTTGCTATCAGCAAGACGTTGTCTCTGTTCACACCACCCGGCCACTCTAGCATCATAGAGTTGTCAAACAAAATGACAATTGTCAAGCTGTTTTCATTCTCGAGAGCTTCACACGTTAGGAGGAACATTTCTCCAGACTCGTCAACTTTTAGAGCACCAACAACAATATTTACAACATAACGCCCACATACATCGGTGGTTTCATCTATGGACAACCACGCACCAACACTAGTTCGAATTGTGCTGGGCACCTCATCGTAGCATAGGGATAAATAGGTTTTCTCAATGTAGATTAATCTGGAACTGGAGGTTTGTGTGCTTCTTGAAGAACAATCTAAGCCTGGATGTTGCCAGACATCATTTGTCTATTAGTCATTTTCAGAACTTCTCTTCACACAGCTGCTGTGCTTAACGGTATTACAGTGTTGTTGCACATTAAAGCATTTTTCTGCAGCAACATTAACATCAGATGATTTACAAAACATTGCTTTCGTGTCAGTGCTGAAGAACTTCTCCCCAAAATCACGAACGAAACTTCACAACTTCATGCTGTTGGAGCACCTTACTTTTCGCATGTAGGACAAGATTGAATTTGCATTCATACTGAATAGTGTGATCACGTGTTCAATGTTTATACATCAGAAGCCGCCTTTATTGGCTTCGAAAGTGTTTCGTCGACCCAGTGCAATAAGGCCTTAAGGTCAGCGAACCGACTGGTGTGTTACGCTGCTTGTCTTCTATCACTTGGTAAATAAAGTTCTGTAGTAACTCTTATGTTTATTTGTACTACACAGACAGGCAAAAACGTTCTATTTGAAACATGAAACAAGACAATTTATCATAGTATTAGCTATTTTCGGAATATTTATCATTGAATCATGTCTATAGTACATCAAGTTAATAATTCTGCATGGTTTTATCTTGTGTTTCTTAAATGTTCCCCTTTTTGTTCTTGCACAACTTATAAAGCCACCTTTAAGGATTAATATTAAATTATCAGCTTTCTCACCTCTAGCAGATTATGCCCACATTTTGTAACTAAAACAACTTTTTTAAGCTACCTTCTAGAAAATTAACCATTCTGAAACGTTTCTAAAATTGTGAAATCAAGATTGGTTGCTCTCCGGCTGCATTTCGTATTGTCAACATTGGACTCAATTTCTTGACTGGCGCACTATTATCTCACAGAAAACGTGTTCTGAGATTCGCACGAAATGAGTAGCAAAATAATGATCCATACGACTCTCTTGCACAAAACCCATAAAGTAACCGATAAGCTCGTATGGAGGTTATATATCGAATATCTGTTTACACATATACAACAATAGAATACTGCAATGAATACAATGTTTAAAACTGAAGTCATAAAAATCAGGACTTCTGATATCGCAAGGTGAACGACTTCCTAAATGGAAATTTTTGCACATAATAATCTAGCGTAATACTTTTTTAAGTTGTGCCTATACAACAAATATTTTTGAATATCCTTCTAAGTGTAAGCACGATATCGTTTCTTCAAGAACTAAATGAAACGTTACAAACATATTTATCTCAAATGGATCATATTATGACGTAACGTCTATGGACCATGATTGGGGAGGTTGGCGCTGGGCAGTGAGAGAGACACTGAGATAAGTAGCGCATTCGTTCAGCGTAAACACCGGAAGCGCTATCATACAAACGCAATATTCTTGAAGTTTTTCTTCTCTCCGCCTCTAAGATGTGTAATTCTAACCGGCTGCTATATACGCAAGCATTCTCGCGAGTGAGCCAGTTGGTGTGTTTATGATGCAACGAAAGGTGCTGTTCTCCGAGTGAGTGCCGCCACTGAAGGAGATCAAAGAGGTCCTGCGTTGCCCTCCTTGGTCGTACGTTACGCCGCCAAGTAGCAAAGAAGCTTAAGTAAGAGTGAAACGTTGAAGTAAAAGTTACAAACTAGACAAATTCACAATGCTTTATTTCTTAATTATTTAACGCTTCAGTGTACAAGTTATTTTACGAAGTACATTGCTATCCCTGTAGTTTTTGTATCACACGTGCGTAACTTAGTTTGTGAGCATTAATACACTATATTTTCATTAAAATGTAATCTAATATCGCCATTTGCTCCCAAATATGCTTGAAAATATTTACAGTGTTTGAGATAAAACTGCAAAGACTGTTACATCCTCCTTTTAAATCACAAATTCTTTTAAACGATGCTCAATGACGGTATTCGAGAGCTTTCATAGACAGGTGCCTTTAACGCTTCCAGCTGAAGCTGCTTCAGTGAGTTGAAAAGAAACTGCATCATTCCAGCATCTATTGATTCAGGTGCTAAGTTCTTTGTTTCGTGCCCAGTACCAAACTTAATGTGGTCTTATAAACATCGCAAGGATGTTGCTTTTACGCGAGGCAGCACACCTGTTTCATAAAACCGGTACTATTTTCACAGTATCCGTTTTCGATAGGTTAACATATTTAGCTCAGCTAATTCGCAATCAGTTTTTAGTAAGTGAGGAGGGAATGCAATACATTAATTACATCGATTAAGTACGGCGCTGATGGTCACTTTCCATTAGTAAACTAGGTAGTTAGAGCCATTAAGAAACAGAATGTTCAAGATTAAACTGGTGTTACTCCTGGACTCTACAGATTAGAACGGAAAGATGTCTAGGTACCCATGGAGCAACTGCCGCGTCAGCTAGAAGAGAGGAAAGGTATTGTAAAGTAACCAACGCGACTTTATTGTACAACGCTGGCAGTGTGCCAGCCATTTTTCCCAGTTCAAGTTTTTCAGTGGCTCACAGCCGGAAGTATTTTCTTTCATTGCCCTGTAACTAAAATTGGTGTATTTTGGAATGTAAATTATGAAATAATTCCAATCAAAGCATCGTGATTTAGACAAAGGCAAATGTTTGGACTTGCTATCATTTTAAAATATGCAAAATGTATAAATGAAACATTAACGCAAATAAAAACCTTCTTCGCTGTGCCTTTGATAATGGCTAAACTAAAAGGAATTGTAAACAGGGATACGTCCATGTTCAAGTTTGAAATGAGCGAACGCTTGACGCGGGAAACCCACTGTTTATTTATGTGGAAATTGAAGGCGATACGTTTCACAAGACACACTCCATCTATATCCATGTGATTTTAAGGTATCTTGTTCACAGTTTAAAAGTTCCATCACTGTGCACTTGTCTTATCCGTTAATTACATTTCACATTTTACAACGGGTTACTTTTCTAAAGGGAGATTAGGTTGTATGTCCAGTTAGTGACTAAAATGCAGCATGTTACGCCTTTGGGCACAATGTACAACCATACCAAATATTATTTTGTATTGCGTTAGCAATAAAATGAAGTATACATACTGTGAAATACCTATTTATTCAAAATTATGCCAACACTTCGAATTATGGAAAAATTTGATGAGTTGTACACTCATGAACTTACCGCCTGCGGTGCCGCAGTAGTAAAACCGGGCGTTAAACACTACAACAACAACAACTCATGAACTTCTCTACTGTTGTACTAACTATTCGAACTAATTCTTATTTCTCCATCTTCATGTTAGTTCAAATAAATATTTGCAGAAGTTACCTCATTGCTAATCTTCTAATGGGTGCAATGGGAATATGGAAATACAGTAGGCTTTGAGCGATAGTCAAATCTTTTAAGGCTGGTCGCTATATGAAGGCTTTAAAATTCCGTTCTCTTTACACGACTAAGAGATAAAAAATGAATAACAGTCTCCCATTGGAGAAAAGTACAAGTACTGCAAAATTCACACAAATAACAAGGAACTTCTCCGAAATTGTTCACTCCGAAAAAAAATGCATTTGGAGATAAATTGTGTGTTTTAGCGAGATCTACATTTTTGTACAGTAAGATTTTGTCTATCTCTTACGGTTTACCAGTTATACAAAAGTCTACGTGGGCTAAAGCGAGAAAATTCAAAATATACATTTCATTTGCCATAAAAACATCTTAAACGTGTGGCATTTCAATCAAAATCGTTAGATGCATTTTTCACAACAATTTCCATTTAAAGGGTAACTTGGGGTGGAGGAATTTTCTTCCAAATCCTCTTGTCGCATCCCTGAAAAATATTAAACTTAAATAGCAACTTTGGTTTTAACCGGCATTTCGTTTTTGAGTTATGTCGTTCACAGACAGAAAAACACACACACACAGACACAGGCACAGGCACAGGCACAGACACAGACACACAGATACACACACAGACACAGACACAGGCACAGGCACAGACACAGGCACAGACACAGACACAGACACACAGACACAGGCACAGACACAGGCACAGGCACAGGCACAGGCACAGACACAGGCACAGGCACAGACACAGGCACAGACACAGGCACAGGCACAGGCACAGGCACAGGCACAGGCACAGACACACAGATACACACACACACACACAGGCACAGACACAGACACAGACACAGGCACAGGCACAGACACAGGCACAGGCACAGGCACAGACACAGACACAGGCACACAGATACACACACACAGACACACACACACTCACACACACACACACTCACACACACACAGGCACAGACACAGACACACACACACACACTCACACACACACACAGACACAGACACAGACACAGACACACACACACACACACACACACGCACAGGCACAGGCACACAGACACACAGACACACAGACACACAGACACACAGACACAGACACAGACACAGACACACACACACACACTCACACACACACACACACTCACACACACACAGGCACAGGCACAGGCACAGGCACAGACACAGACACAGGCACAGGCACAGACACAGACACAGACACACACACACACGCACAGGCACAGGCACACAGACACACAGACACAGACACAGACACAGACACAGACACAGACACAGGCACAGGCACAGGCACAGGCACAGGCACAGGCACAGACACAGACACAGACACAGACACAGACACAGACACAGACACAGGCACAGACACAGACACAGACACAGACACAGACACAGACACAGACACAGACACAGGCACAGACACAGACACAGACACAGACACAGACACAGACACAGGCACAGGCACAGGCACAGGCACAGACACAGACACAGACACAGACACAGACACAGACACAGACACAGACACAGGCACAGGCACAGGCACAGGCACAGGCACAGGCACAGACACACAGATACACACACACAGACACACACACACGCACACACAGACACAGACACACAGATACACACACACAGACACACACACGCACACACAGACACAGACACAGGCACAGGCACAGACACACAGATACACACACACAGACACACACACACACGCACACACACAGACACAGACACACACACACACCCTGAAACCTCTGCCTAAAGATGTTTGATTGGATTCATGGGGCCTCCGGTGTAATCTTTACATGGAAATCTTGGGTCGCATACAATACTTCCCCTTCTTACTATGCGTAGTGGAGAAAGTAAACATTAGAGGGTATGAGGACATTCTCTCTCGTATTAACTGAGGTCTTGTCAGGGTCAGGAGCATATTGTTAGCAAACAGTGCCAAGTATTAAGGTTGCGTTATAATTATTAATACCCCAGGCAGCTTCGCTCTGTTGCGTTTCCTTTCCCAGACACGCTCCAGAGTCTTGCAAATAATGAAATGGAAACCACGGAGCTAACAGTGTATGGCGATAAATACTACATGCCTTTCAGAGTCGAGTCGAGTCGAGTCGAGTCGAGTCTCGACACACACACACAAGTTCCAAAACGATTGATTTCATACTGTTAACAATTCTGTGGACGGAGTGTTCTGGGAGAAGGCCGCTAAATGCCGTGACAACGACTCTCCAAAATTAACCCCAACCAAACGCGGATCACTTAGCCCAACCCTGGCGAGTTTCACCATTATCATCAATTATTACGCTTTGCCAATCCTGGTCTCCATAAATCAATTACCTGGTCAATAAGCCCTAGCGTCCTCCAACACTTGTCGCAACTCCGACAGTCCGACCCACAAAACCAGAGCGAGCTCCCACCAGTAGATAATGTCCTATGCCCAAATCATCCCTTCCAGCTCAAGTTGCTTTCTCTATGAAGCATTCCAGTGCTATCAAAGGTGAAGTACATGTAGTGTGTAATATGTAGGTGCCTATGTTCCACCCCTAGCCCAACATCAGGTGTCTAGATATATAGATACTTTCACAACGTCTAACGCAGCAACGCGGAGTTTGCCTCTCTTTAACCCTCTACTGTGCCTTGTGTTGCAGTGGCAGTTTGGTGCGTTTCATTTAGGAAAACACTTCAACATCTTATAGGATAAACACCTGTTCACTAGTGATTTGTTTGGTGCTGCTTGGGTTTAAGAAGTGTATCAATATTTGGCGCAGCATTAGAAGATCCACCAAGTGACCGTCGCGTAACATATTGCGATACAGACTTTTAGTATAGTTTAATTTGGAGAAACTCTGTTCGCAAATATATGTAGAGCTATACTCACTCTTATACACACTATTCTTGCAAATGTTTATTTCTCTATCTACTTCATTTTGATCGACATAAGCATTTTCAGAAAGTATCATACTGCTAACTTTCTCGTAGGTACAAGGGGAATATGGGAATACGGTAGGTTTAAGCGATAGAGGAATGTTTTAAGAGCTGGTTGCTATGCGATACCTCGGAACACAAAAACGGTGGTGCTCCTTCAACTGTTTATAACTTATTAGCTTGGATTTTGTGGTTGAGCGTCAACATTTACTATTTAAAAATGTATGTACATTGGTTAAAGTATTAAATACTTTCGTTGAAGTTATTTTCGATAATTCACATTCAAAAAGCTGAAAATACAATATGTATACCAAAAGTTATTTTTCTCTTAAACTAATTAAAATTAAGAAATGCAAATTTAAGTTTGTACAATAAGATCAAATGACACAAAAATTGGAATCCGCTACAATAAACCATAAGGCCCAAAGTGACTCATATTACCATATAAAAGCTGATAGAACAAAAGCTTTTATATCACAACAACAGGGGCTCTAATGACCTAGCTGTCGATGGGCCCTTAAACCCTAATCACTCACTCACTCTCAACAACAGTTTGATACAGCTCATTAAAATGTGTTCAGTATGTTTTTAAGTTCTGTGATGAAATAGTCATCGCAATTTGAAGAATTCGATTTTTGGACTTTCACCCAAGGAACTAACTCCGTGGTACATCAGCCCTTTCCATCACAGGCGTCATGAGTGAGGTGCAACACTGGAGGGTGGGACGTGATCCCTCCCCACCGGTATATGTGGTCTCTGCAACCAGGCGCCGCTACTTCTCAATTGGGACCTAACGATGCTGAGTGCACCCAGGAGAGAAAACCCCCATGTTTGTACCATGAATCGAAGTCAGGTCTTCTGCTTGGTTAAGCAGCAGCGTTACCACCGCCATAAGCAGACGAACATACCTTGCCTTAGCGATACCTATCTGTGTAAAAAGACTAACAAATTAAAAAAGTGACAAAAATGCGTTTTTATTTTATCAAATAGCATAAACCCTCTGTTTTATTTTGATATACCTTTAATAGCCTTACGTCCTTTTTCAACTATGTCACGATTGCCTGTAAGTGATCATGTCCATTTAAACCAATACAGTTTCCTTATACTTGCTACCACTTCAAACTTAGTTTTCTCATGTTTCTATTTTTAGTACTGTTTGCTCTTTACATTGCTCCACACGATGCAGTTTTCAGTACATATGCATGAAGTTTGGTGTACTTGCTTACAAGTAACAGAAAGAAATGATGGGATAATTTTTTTCGAAATATGAATAACTTCTGAGTAGTTAAACATTAAATTTACATTTCGAAATTTAAAAAAGGAAATAAAGAATGTAAACTTTAAAGTTTACTTTTATCCAAACTAATAACAAAATTAAGAAATTATGTCATCTATTTTCTAACATTCTATTAAAGAACATAACTAAAAATCTGATGTATTGCACGCACATAACCATTCTTATAAACTCTTATTCCTGTATCTTCTTCTTGTTACTTGAGATAAACATTTCTGCAAATTATATTATTGCTTATTTCCCTGCAGGCACAAAGTGAGTATTAGAATGCATTAGGCTTTGAGCCACAGTCAGATCTTGTAAAGTTTTCAGATGCCGTTCTCTTTGCTCGACTTACATATAAAAAAATGAACAACGATGTTTTGTTTCACGAAAGTTTCTAGTTTTTCCAAACTGACACAAATAACGAGGAATATCTCCGAAATGGTTAACTCTAGAAAAAAAAAATTATTTGGACATAAATTGTGTATTTTAGCAAGATCTACATTTCTGTATAGTAATATTTTGTCTATCTCTTACAGTTTACGAGTTATTCAAAAGTCATCCAGAGTAAACAGTACTGCATATGCTATAGCCAAAATATTCAAAATATACATGTCATTTGTCATAAAACTATCTTAATTATATGTCATTTTAATCAAAATCGTTAGAGCCACTTTCAGAATATCAAAATTTTCGAAAATTGTCCATGTAAAGGATAGTTTATATTGTGGCTATTTTCTTCAAAATCTTTGTGTCGCATTCTTGAAAGACATTAAACTTAAATACCAACTTTGGTTTTCAACCGACTTTTTTGTTTTTGAGTTATGTTGTCCACAGACTGACAGACACACGGACTGAGAGACAGACAGATCACACACACACACACACACACACACACACACACACACACACACACACACACACACACACACACACACACACACACACAAACACACACATATACATGGACCTTTTTCTAAAAATCCTTTCTTTTTGGTCTCAGGGGGTTTCAAAACATATATTTCCGGTGAAATTTCGATATCAAATTTTTTGATGGAATGCAATATTTCCTCTACTTACCAGTAGAGAAAGTAAAAATTATTAAGTTTCTCAAATTGCATTGTGGGGGAAGATTTATAAGCATATTAAAAAAAAATGGTAATAAAATATTAGTATCTTAGCAACTAATTTGAGTAAGCGTATGGAATTTTGCACATTTACTGCTCACTATACAGTGATAAAATTCCAAATCAATGCAACAAAAACCTTACATTTCAGAATTGTGCACATGGATATCCTTAATGTAGTCATTGTAGGAATATTACCCCGAGACCTTCATATTTTAAAGCGTTTCTGTTTCTTCTTCACTTTGTTTCAAATTCACTAATTTCGCAAAAAAAGGTGTAGGCTTTAGAACTCCTGCGTGGAGAACCCGGGTTTAATCCCCGGTACCAGGATGGGGATTTTTCCCCCGTTGGGAGCGCACTCAGCCTTGGTAGGTCCCTGAGGGGCCAATTGAGGAGCGACCCCAGGTTGCGAAGGCCGCATAACCGGCTGGGAGGGCTCGGGTTGCTGAACATGTCCCAGCCTCCAGTACTGCACCCCCTCATGACGCCTGTAGCGGTCAGAGGTGGGAAACGCAGTGGCCGAGCAGTACGCCTTGGTCCGCAAAGTGGTATTGCGCTAGGGGCTATTTCTTTCTTTTTTCTTTTTAAAGCAGCTGTTCCTTTCAAGGCTATCATTTTAATAAGAAAGTAAAATTATAACCAACTAAACAAGTGCTATAGTGAAATGTAAACAAATCGTGAAATGTGCTCCGATTAAACAAGCAAATTAGTTGCTGCTTTTCAATGAATGTTTGGAAACTTTATGCCCACTACAGTGATTTTATTACGACACGAACCGTTGTTTCTGTTCCTCTTGGGCATGATGCTGCAGCACAAATGGGTTATGGTTTATTGGCGACATTGACCAATTGTTGTTTAATCTTCCCACAACAACACAATGCCAAAGACTAACACACTTGCAGGTTAACAGCAAGTACTTTCCTGTAATGCAATGGTCTACTACTTCTGCCGCAATAAATGACACCAATGGCAGTTTGAGGATTCAGTTCGAAGCTGCATTCCCTCCATGGAAAAGGACAACAAAAACGGTGACTTTGCTCTTAGCAAATGATTCCGACTTAAACTAGCTGTGGTTACTTCATTTGGATCAAATATGCTTTACAATGGTATTTTTAATCTCCCGCGTCCTTTCAAAAACTTTCAAAAACATCATGGCACTTAATTAGACTTATGGTTAATAAATAATCTATATATCATAATACAAACACGGAATACTGAATATACAAAAAATACATTAAGAGTACACATTAATTTAACATCTCTTCTAACCTGTATGGGCACTTTTAGCAAAGGAGTGTTTTCTTGAGTGCTCTTTTATACTTCTTGGTAGGGTATTATACATCATTCCCATTACAATCGGATCCTTTTTGGTTGAAGCCTTATTTAAGTGCGTTCTATGGTAATTTTCATTCCCTCTGGTGTTATATGTATGAATATCTGTGTTTTTAGTAGGTGATTTGTTTTGGATCAGTATAATTACTTTGTATACATAAATAGCAACTATTGTCAATATTTTATTCTTTTTAAAGAGTGGCTTACACGTGTCTGTAGTCTTTAGTTGAAAAATATGACGTATGCATCTCTTCTGTAGCAATAGTATCCTGCTTAATTTTGTTACCCCACACCCTCCCCAAATTTCAATACCATATTCCAAGTGCACGTATATTATGCCGTAATATATAGCTTTAAGCTCTTCTACATTCAGGTATTTGGCATCATATGTGATAGATACCTAGGGTTTTGGATTTTATTCTCGCTATGTGATGGCCGGTGGTATCATGTTTGGTACCTTCTGCAGTTTAAGCTCATCTCTCTCTCTCTCTCTCTCTCTCTCTCTCTCTCTCTCTCTCTCTCTCGTCTACTTTGTATCGATGGTAGGATTAAAAAACCCATAATAACTTACTATAGTTCTGAGGTATCATTTATGATACTACCCCTAAAATCCCCTTGAACCCCAAATCCTCCAGAAAACAAAATTTTATATCTTGAATAGTCTTGTTCTTTTGATACTTAATAACACATATTGACCCAGGTAACAAAATTTGTAGGTGCTTAAATATCATTCACCACCACCCCCCTCCCCATATTTCTGGCCCACGGAAACACATTAAGCACAAAATAATAAGTTTAACCCTAATACTGTGATCTCAGGAGTCGGGAGGTCATGGTGGCAAATGTCTTCAGTCGACTTATTTCTTTGTAAGCATTTAAAGTTAAGTATACGTATTGCAGACCTTGACTTCGTCATTTGCGACTTTAAAATTAGATAGGAATGCCTGATATAGGCAAAGCTGAGTCATGCCACATTTAGAGATAGTGTCGAAGAAACATGGACGCCGCTTTGCCCCAACAAGGTTTCTGTAACTTGGCGTCCTCCCGTCATCTCCACGATGGTGTCGTGAAAATTTCAATCCCATTCTACCTATTTTCAGTACTAGGACGTGACAGTAAGTCGAAAACACAAGTGCTCTTTTCAAGACATAAGCTCGTACCTATGCCGAACATGCAAGTAGTTTTTCTTTTTCTCTCCCTCACTTTACTTTCTTCTTTTATTTATTTTGTTTGTTTGTTTGTTTGTTTGTTTGTTTTAGCCTGGCTTGCATGGCTTTTACGTTCTATTCTCAAAGTTCGCACGCCATCGATTTTATCAGCACAAAAAGCAGAACTTACAAACATAGCACTTCGGAAGGCAGCTACAGAACTATCATTTGTCTCTTGTCCTCGTAAGATATTTGCACCTCCAGGTCCTCACTGAGTACACATTAATGCATTACACAAACATATGGGTAATTGGGTTATGCAGCAGTATAATAAATAGGAAAAGTGTTGCTTGGTACACAGATTTGAACTGCTCTAGATTAATTTGATAGTATTTATCGTCCACGCTGTACACCACTGGCCCCCTACAGGATGGAAACTGCCGTGGAATTTTGTACAACGGAAGGACCTGCCCTATATATCCTGGTGTTAATAGAGTGTATATTATTCATTTGCTGCAAGACGGAGAGATCCGCATGTTTTTAGATCGGCAGAAGTAACTAGGTTGTCAGTCTGTGCTAACACACTGTATCTCATTCGCCTCTTGTAGCATGGAGACGTCCCCTGTGTTTTGAATGAACTGTGAAGGACATACAGGGTGGGAGGAAAGTCATTACATTCCTTCTAATATGTGCTTCATAGAAGCATTACAAAAAAACCAAAAGTCTAATGGCATTTTGTTCTTTGATCAGCCGATTTCGAAAAAATAAATGGTTTTTCTTCCAAATTGGATGCGTAATTCCACAAGAATGTACGAACATAACAGTTTGTTACTTGTAAGATGCGTAGAGTAACCTACTCCTGACATAGCTTCGGTAGTAATTATGGGACATCACACAGGGTTTCGAAATAATTAATCACTTAAAAGACGTGAAGGAATACTCTTCCAGTCTTGGAGTAAGTTGACAACGTCGCGCTGAGGTTGGTCTGGGAATTGATCTGGTTTCTGGATGTAAACAGGTCGTGCACTTTCGCTTTCCAGCAATGTTTTAGAAGATAACGTTTGATTGGCCTACACTGGCACAGTAAACACGGAAGGACATGGCAGGGCATATGTTTATGTTCTCAAGACGTTTGTTTATGTACTGAGCTAGGGAAAGTGACACCCACACAATCTGCAGTGTTGCCAGCTTGTTTTCGATAAAACTAAAATACCTCCGCAGGAAATGGCCAGAGACAAAAACGCAAGATACCAAATATGTTCCAAATACCGAGATCTATCACGGATTTAAATTAATGTAATGACGCCCCTTCCATCCTGTATACCTGTATTCTCTTGCTTCGCAACTGTTTTACATGGCAACCGTCAACCTCCTACAGTAGTGAAGGAAGAACATACCTGTAGGTTTTGCTTGAATGTAATTGATATCTAAAACTGTAACCTTGCATTATACTGAAACATGTTAGCTTAGTGTATTTTGCCTGTTTATATTTTGATTTTGTGTACTTTAAAGAGAGACGAAGAAAGCATTGGTTACACTGAGGGGATAACGTTCTCTAAACTGAAAAGAATGATCTACAAATCATTCAAACGTGAACTGAATTGCTAAATCAATGACGTCCCAAGCGTTCAGAGGCACATCTTGTCCCTCTTGTACGACCTAATAACTCACAACTCTCTTGTAGAGGATAAAGCTATCTATTTCCACGCTACACTTCTGCCCTTCAGTTTCACCCGGTCAGTGTCATGCACAATGCCTTCATTCTCCGAGCCATGCTCTACGTAAATGTGATACAACTGTTTGCTAAGAGTACAGCATATTGGTTTCGAAAAATAAAAGGGATTTGTAAAACTTCAGCATAAAAGTCCTAAGCACCTTAAAATTAGAATCTAACTGCGGATTTGTAATTCTGATCTTTTAAATATTCCAACGTGTCCCAAAGGGCATTAGCAGTTGTGTGGTAAACATAATTTGATATTATAAACTTTCTTGTAATCTCGCTTTCTTTCTCAATACACCTACTACCTTTTAAGATACATGAAGATATCTGAAGAACATTTTCTTGATACCTTGTACGGTATTCAATTTAGGATTTAAAAATGTAATATATGGTAGCTTCAGAACATCAATTGCGTTTCAGAATTTACTTTCCTTCAGGAAAAGCTGCAATGTTGCAACAATGTAATGTTTATTGTAAAGCATTATTTTCAAAGAATACGGCATATTAAAAATGGTGTTTTAACGTTCTTCGTAGTGGGAATTTTGCGGACTCGAATTTTAGATTTTGAAAATTATTTTCTTTGGAAGTTTGATTAAAAGAAAATTAAAATCAGATAAATTGGTTGAAATTTGTAGAAATTTCTCATTGTGTACGCTAAAATGGATCCTTGTTGGCTCGAGCAAGGAAGAATATACCTACACAGAGCAATATTACTTGGCCACACTGTTGTTCAAGAAAGAGTACAAACTAGTTAACACCTGGTAATTATTATTTATTTATGCCAACAAGCTTACTGTTGGTGTTCTTAAATACACAAGCGTGTGTGGGCACTTACACATTGGGGTAATTGTCTCTGATGTGAGACTGACTGCCTTTGTGGTTTACCGGGAGAAATACGAATCGGTTGGAGAATGTCATTCTGCCAGGTTGACGTAATAGCTTAATGAGTAGAGCACTCGCCTGGTAAGCAGAGGGTCTGTGGTTCAAATCCCAGCTGTTGCGTTGAATTTTTCAGTTCCGATTCTACCTCTCCAGTTAACACCTGGTTATTTAGTATAATAAAGCTAAAATATTTGTTTCTAAAAAAGAAGATTTTTTCTAAAAAGTTATTCAAAATATGAGCACGAAATTTAAGAAACACGTATAACTACGTTAAAATGGCACCCATGTGACAAAATGTTGAAAACATTTCGATAAAAAGTGCAATATATAGACATTTTACTTGTAGGTAGACATTAGTCCACCTGACGTGCTCCCACAGAAAGGGTAAACATTTTACCTTATCTAAGATTAGGTCGCAATTTCCTAACCCCGATGCTATTAAGGATGGCTTCTTTGCTCCAACAGCTATTTCTGAGAATGGCATTTGTAGCATAAATTACCAATTTTCACAGAACTATTAAAACAGCTACATTACAATTTTTGGTAAAAACAGTCTTCCGCTTCCGTAGCGCAGTTGATAGGGTGCCTGCCTCAGGCGCGGAGGAACCGGGCTCCTTCCCCGGTAGCTGCATGGGATTCTTCCCCGCTGGGAGGTCTGGTACGTGGTGTACTCAGCCTCATTAGATCCCTGAGGGGCTAATTGAGGAGTTATCCTGATAGAAAGTAGCGTCCCTAAAAGGTCAAACAGTCACCTTACGGTCGGGGGATTCGGCGTGCTGACTCCGGCACCCCAGCTTGCACTCCTCCGTGGCCCTAACTGCGGCTGGAGGGTGCAGTGCCCGAGGGAATGAGTATAACCTCTGCATAGAGGTGACACCCTAGGTATTATATTAAAAACAATCTCTAAGTGCTGTAGTGAATGTAATTTAATTTTAGTGACATGGTTAGTTATGTTTAAGGAAATAAATGCTGATAAATTTAATCCAAATATGCTACTTATAATTAAGAACATAACCCTTTCCTGTTTAGTAAACGTCCTGTATAAAGATAGAGAAGTAAACTCATTATCATATTTCAGTCTGGTATCTTCAGTTTTTAAGATAATGTGTCATAAATTTAAGAAATTTAACATTGATAGGATAGAGGTTTTAATATCCCCTTGAAATAATCTTCACGAACTAAAAAATTAGAAGTTTGCCTGGTTTAGGTGGGTATTTTGCTTCTATTTCAGGACTCGGCGTTTCCCATATCGTTCTTCCCATTATTTAAACTTTTTATTACGGTTTTTTTGTTTCTTCGCAGTTGGTTGAGTGAAAAGAGACAATAGTTGAATGACATTGGTGAGACATCGCACTCAGAAGTTCAATTGGACATGTCGAACCAGTGCTACAAATAATTATAATGACCTTGCTAAGCGCCCGTTTGCATGTGCAGATAGCGCTCCAGCTGGCGACTAACAAACTCAACATGGTGTCACAAATTGCAGGACAGACAGGAGGAACCGTGTTTATTAGCCAAAGGCTCTACCGCATCTTCCCAACGTGCTTTGAGACCTTCAAAACGGACTGAGAGGAGAGACTGCAATAATGCATCAACTAATTAATAACCTCACAAACGCATCCGGAGTGAAATGTTTATACTGCGTGTCACGTTATCATGTGTGTGAGTGTGTGAGTGTGTGAGTGTGTGAGTATGTGAGTGTGTGAGTGTGTGAGTGTGTGAGTGTGTGAGTGTGTGAGTGTGTGAGTGTGTGAGTGTGTGAGTGTGTGAGTGTGTGAGTGTGAGTGTGTGAGTGTGTGAGTGTGTGAGTGTGTGAGTGTGTGAGTGTGTGAGTGTGTGAGTGTGTGAGTGTGTGAGTGTGTGTGTGTGAGTGTGTGAGTGTGTGAGTGTGTGAGTGTGTGAGTGTGTGAGTGTGTGAGTGTGTGAGTGTGTGAGTGTGTGAGTGTGAGTGTGTGAGTGTGTGAGTGTGTGAGTGTGTGAGTGTGTGAGTGTGTGAGTGTGTGAGTGTGTGCGCGTGTGCGTGCGTGCGTGCGTGTGCGTGTGCGTGTGCGTGTGTGTGTGTGTGTTGAAATTGGCCCAATAATAGAAATTATGGCCAAAATAATGTTTCGACTAATTGTGACTGTTACGCCAAGACTAATATAGCTAAGCCAACTTTCTTTAGGTTTTCTGAAAGCTCTTGATGAGACCTTTAATACCCTGACTTGTTTGTTGAAATTGGCCCAATAACAGAGAAATTATGACCAAAACAAGGTTTAGACTAATTGTGACGGTTACGCGTAAAATCGCGTTTTTTCAGGAATGACATATATACAAAGTTACAAAGCAAAACCTTATCTGAATTCAAAATTTGTTGGAAATCGTTGGAGCCGTTTCCAAGGTGCGCGGAATTGCTCGTTTAAATATATAAGATTTAGCATAATGTTTAGAGTTTTAAGTAAGGACATTAATGTGCAATCTGTCTGGACTTCAGCGCCCCAGTGTGCCTTGTACAGCAGTCTCGTTACAAAACTCAGACAGATTTCTCAGAAGGAGCTATTTAACCATAGCTGCAGATAGTAGAGTATCATAACAAATAAGCTCAAAGTGGGAAAAAACAAGAAATAAAGTCAATGCAGGAAATCCTGTTACCGAGAACTACGGGGAAACCTCCCCCCACAAACACGGAGAGGTTCCGTGGGAGAACCACGCACTTTTTCCACTGTTATTACTGCTAAAATCTTTTTTTAAACTCGCTAGATGGCGCAAGCGTTGTTCAGTTGAAAAGACTGTGATAGCATTCTCCGACAGTGCCACTGCTTACAGCGCGATGAAGCACGTGTATCAAAACGGGTCCCATGGTAAACACACACGCCCAAATAAACGCTTTCTAAAAGTAATTTTTGCATCAACGGCCTTGTCACTTGGTGCATTGTGATGAAACAACTCCAGAAATGAACTTCACATTCTATAACACTGTCCTCCTTAGCATTCCAAAGAATTCCTGGCGCTCACAGCTTATCACCATTAAACAAAGTTAGTCATGAAAGATGAGTCAGACTTGTGCCGGTGCTCTCAGCACTGAGCCACCATTGCGCGCACTAAACCTTCTCCAAGTATTCCAACAAACCTTCAACCTAATCTCACATACTAAATTGTTTCTATTTCACAATAAACAAAGCAGTCAAGTTCCGACTTTATTTAGCCTTAACATATTTTAGAACTATTTGATCAACATAATAAATCCTTTGGTTTTTAACTTAATATTATGTACAATAGCTTATATTAAATAAACTAATAAGGAACTAAACCACTAAAAGTGGAATTATATTGTCCTTTTTATATGTTTCCAAATACGAGTATTAAGAAACTGCATTTTGAAACTGTACATAAATACCTGTAAGATCAAAGCTTGATTTATACTTCTTACCAAAGTGGCGTTTGATATAGTAACGCCTTATATTTGCAGTTTGAAGTCCTCATATTAAACAGTAAACTTTCCCGTTTTTGTAACTTAAATTCTCTCTACCGCTCTTCATGAAACAGCCATACTCGCCACTGAATGAGGGATGGCAGGTGAGTGAGGCAACAGCGTGTCTCAGTTGAGCCGATTTTGCTCATACTTGCAATAAAAGTTCAACCTAATCTCAAATACTAAAACTGCAGCCAACCTGAATCTGCGACCTGCGGCGCAGCAGAAAACTGTAATTTCTGGACTTTGTAGTTGACCATTATTATCTACTCTTAATTTATGTTTAAATGATTCTTCTTTCACACAAACTATCTGTATGCACTCTGTTGAAAACCTGAATTACTATCCCATAGAGATGAAGTTCCAAACAAAGGTCTTGAACTTTCTACCATAGGTAAACTACAAGTATTTGAACAGCTTGTCGTAGTAATCTAGTTGAAAATCTAACAGCTTCAGCAGCTGCAGTATTGTTGTGAACAGAAAAACAAGAAAGTCCGTGTATATTTGCAATGGTCTGTTTTGACAATATGTGAAAATTTCATAAAATTATGTCCATTTCTTTCTCACGTGCAACTTCTAGTAGGTATATGCAGAAATCATATTGCAAATTTGTTTTGCTAGAAAGAGGCAGTTGAGACGTTGAATTCTCTGAGTGCATATTGCATACATCATTTGTACAAAGGTTCTGTACTCACCACCTTATTCACGGGTGAACAAGTAGTTTTTCTAAATGCACACCGTGTTATCGCCATATGATGATAACAAGAGCATGGATTTACTGCTGGACATAAGCCTAGTCATAAATCCTGCGTAAATGCCCAGTCGCTTGGCATATAGGACCTTGCTCTAACGTCTCACGTTAGTAAACACACTGGCAAAGGATATCCTCATACTGCGACTATTTACATGCCTGGTAGAAGGGGAGACCTTACACTGGTGGGTCTCTCTATTTTGTATCTGACCATTTCCTACGGAGATATTTTATTATTGTAGAAAACAACCTGGCAACACTGCAACTGGTATGGGTGTCACTTTCACTAGGTCAGTACGTAAACAAACGTGCTTCACTACAGCTACCACGCGTCTCGTGAACGTAAATAAATAACATGCCATCTCCTTCCATGTTTACTGTGCGAGTGTATGCCAATGGGAATCGTTAGCTCCCAAAATATACGAACCTGCAAGCGACCAACCTGTTTACATCCATAAACCGTTTCAATTCCCTGACCAACCTCAACGCAACGTTGTCGAGTTACTTCACATCTAAAAGAACTGCTCGGAATATTCCTTCAATCCTTTTAGGTGATGAATTGCTCCGAAACCCTGTGTGATGTTCCATAATTACTACCGAAGCTATGTCAGAAATAAGTTACTCTACGCATCTTACAAGTAACAAACTGTTATCTGCGTACATTCTTCTGGAATTACGCATCCAAGTTGGAACAAAAACCATTTATTTTTTCGAAACCGGTTCATCAAATCACAAAATACCATTAGATTTATTTGTTTGTAATCCTTCTATGCAACACATATTAGAAGGAATGTAATAACTTCCTTTCCATACTGTAGATAACCTAACTTCTGCTTCTTATTTGTGCTTAAGTATAACCTGACCTACTTTATCCCGATGCAAATTAAATTATATTTCAAGTGATGCTCGTGCATTACCATGGATGAGAAACCTCAAGAAAGCTTTGCTCTTTCTCTGTATTACAAATATCCGAGGGCCAAGAATAATATTTATATTCCTTTATAAACCTTTGTTTTGTTTGACTTGTTTTCGACATGTTAAATTCTGAAAATTCAAGATTATACTTACAGTATTCTTGGCACCACACAAGCTACTAATACGACATAGAAAGGTAAGTATATAAAATAACTTTAAGCTGCACTTAAAAGTTTAAAGGTTTTAATGAACAATAGCAGTATATTCAATAAACAAACCTTTGCTAACAAGTCTTATAAAAGCCTGTACAGAAAGCTTGGGATGATTTAGCTTTTATATGGGTAGTTTGTGTACTTCAAGTTTTCTTTTGGTGTCCTAGTTCTTTAGTGTAAATGCTTTGGGTGTCCCAAAAAACACCCACAGCGCTTAGTATGTTGTGCGGGATGGCAAACTGATAGGTTTTCAAACAGAAAGCCCTGCCCGGAAATGTACGGAAGGTTGTGAACAAACTGGTTAACATTCGTTTGGGTATCTCAATACGGAAGGTATGCAACCCTGTAGCCAGCTGTGTACTGGGATGAACGACCTGGGCAGGCGCTAAATTACTCCGTAGAGACCTTGGAGGTGCGTGAGTGAGTGACTGAGTGAGTCAGTAAGTGAGTGAGCCAGTAAGTAAGTGAGTGAGTGAGTGGGTGGCTGAGTGAGTGAGTGACCGAGTGAGTGAGTGAGTGAGTGAGTGAGTGGGTGAGTGAGTGAGTGACCGAGTGAGTGAGTGAGTGGGTGAGTGAGTGGGTGGGTGAGTGAGTGAATGAGTGACCGAGTGAGTGAGTGAGTGGGTGGGTGAGTGAATGAGTGAGTGGGTGAGTGAATGAGTGAGTGACCGAGTGAGTGAGTGAGTGAGTGGGGTGGGTGAGTGAGTGACCGAGTGAGTGAGTGAGTGAGTGAGTGAGTGAGTGAGTGAGTGAGTGAGTGAGTGAGTGAGTGAGTGAGTGACCGAGAATCTTAAAATTGCTACAAAGTAAAAAAACGCTAAAACGTTAAAGAATCCAAAAATAAGGCAATCTAAAGGACTAAAATCTCTGAAATAAAATAACCTTACACTTGCTTGATAAAATCAATTGTGGAACAAAGTCGCAGCACTGTATTTACAGCTACGGGGTCGTTGCCTAAAACTGAGCACAGTGTAAGGCCCAGGCCAACGGACTGGCACTCACGAGCGTATCGCGGACAATCAAGAACATGTGCGACGGAGATTGGAATATTAAATATCATTATGGCTTTTGCCTTAAGACTGTGGGTACATAAAGAGTTCCCTATTGTGGTAGGAGATTCGTGCATGTAGGCATAGTTGGACGTTTGTGGACATATGCTGACCTCACTAAGCGAGTGCTAATGTAGTGCATGAGCCCTCCCAGTTCAGCTAGAGGCACAGCAGTACCTGCTGCTTTCCTGTCTCTGGACGTTTAAGACAGCATATATAATAGCACGAGTCGTTTAATGAATGAGGTTAAAACAAGGAACAAGTCCTACAGCACCCAAAGCAAATTCTCGTGGCGATAACTGAGTTAGCTAGAGGTGGATTTAAAACGCAATGTGCTTGAAACTCCAACGGGACTGAGCAGAAAGCGAAATCATCTTGCGTTATTTCGTACCGGTACAGTTTGGGGAATTGATACCACATTATTGAAGTTGTAACGTACAGGGCCTTCAGGCCTTCAGGTAGTAAAAGACAGTGTACCCTGCAGGTACATTAAATATGTGGACACGACCTCACGAGAGTAGAGTTTCTTTGTTCTGACACAAAGCGCCTTGCGGCCGATGGTTATTCGACTGTTCTGTGGCAGTCCGATTATAAGACGAACAGTAGAACACTACTTCAAACCTAACAAGTGACAGCTTTTCCTGAGTTAGTTTGTTCTGGTTGTACATAATAAAGCACCAAAACTGTCACTATTTAATTGAGAAATAAGGCAACTTAGTGGTTTGCGTGTAAAAGCTGTCTAAGAGGGAGGTAGAGGAAGGACTAGGTATTGTCAGGAGAGCAGGTGAAGGCCACTTTTCCCTTTATTGGTATACTTTACTTAGGTTGTCCTTATATTGTGCCACAGACTGTGAATACCTCTTCAAATATATGTGACAATTCAACGGAATTCATGCTGCACTTTTGTAAAACTTACTTCCGATTCTTCGAACAATAACATGGAACAAATATATTTTAATTAATTTTCCAAATTATCTCATTATTATCGTTATCAATATCACTATTATTATCATTATCAATATCATTATCACCATCATCATTGTTATTACTGATATTACTGCTATTGTTGTTATTATTGTTTATATTAGTATCATCATCATCATCATCATTATTTTTATTATTTTTATTATTACTATCGTTATTGTCATCGTCATCGAAGTCGTCGTCGTCGTCGTCGCCGTCGCCATCGCCATCGCCATCATCATCATCATCATCATCGCCATCATCATCGCCATCGCCATCATCATCGCCATCATCATCGCCATCATCGCCATCATCATCGCCATCATCATCATCATCGCCATCATCGCCATCATCATCATCGCCATCATCATCATCATCGCCATCATCATCATCGCCATCATCATCATCATCGCCATCATCATCATCATCGCCATCATCATCATCGCCATCATCATCATCGCCATCATCATCGCCATCATCATCATCATCATCATCATCATCGCCATCATCATCATCATCATCATCATCATCATCATCATCATCATCATCATCATTATTATTATTATTATTATTATTATTATTATTATTATTATTATTATTATTATTATTATTATTATGTAACTTTTGTGCTTGTACAGCAGTTACATCATGTAAGAATTCACATACAACATCGCTATGTTAACTTTAATAAATGGAACAAATCTCAGTTTTACGTCAAATTTCGTAATGATGTGATTTTATTTAAGATGTTCAAGCATTTAAGTCCGGGCTCTGTTGAAAAGGAAAAATTCTCTATCAACAAATCAGGCCAAAATAAAATAATATTCACGCAATGGAAAGTCATACAGAATGTATAAGGTACTAGATAAACACTCAAATCTAGCTTTCCAAACTCCCAGAATATTTTTTTATTTTACTGCGAAACATTTTCTTATGAAGTTCTGAGGAACTGTATTTTCAATTAGAATTTTACATATATTAGTTAAAAACAGCTGATTTTAAAGATACCTCTTACTTAAGTTTTCGTGAAGCAATGCAAATTTGAAACCTGTTGAATGCTTATGGCAAAATGTGTGTATATTTTTTCATTATCACTATATTAGGTCATCAATTCTGCCACTTTTTTCACATTTATGTTTAATTGATATGTACTCATTACTGAGTACCTATTCATTTAACCATAGTACATATGGCAAGGTAATGAACCTGTAAAACTGAGGATATGCTCATTCCAATTAGAAGCGCATACTCCTTGTAAGATTGGAGCATTATGTCTTACTCTGTTCGCATTGCCGAGTATGTACATGAAGGGCTTTATTCTTACCAGAGCGTTTACTGAAGTACATACTCGACGCTCATTTTTATGATCCATTAAATAAAGAAGTGAACGAAAAACTCGCCCAGCTATGAACCGAGTTAAATCGAGTGCTACAAACGCTGTCAAAAGTTTCCTTTCCTCCAGAGGTGACCATATTTAAGGAGCTCGTTTGTCCACCCACAAACAAAACAGAGTTATCTATCAGAATGAGGTAAAAAGGGATTTAAGGTACTTCAAATATCAGGAAAAGCATAACTCTGCTACTCTCACAGTGGAGAAGTACAGCGCCTCAAAGGCGTATTAGTTCAACTCCATTCGGTTCCGTTCCGTTCCGTTCCGTTCCGTTCCGTTCGGTTCGGTTCCGTTCCGTTCGGTTCCGTTCCGTTCCGTTCCGTTCCGTTCGGTTCGGTTCCGTTCCGTTCGGTTCCGTTCCGTTCCGTTCCGTTCCGTTCCGTTCGGTTCCGTTCCGTTCCGTTCCGTTCCGTTCCGTTCCGTTCGGTTCGGTTCGGTTCGGTTCCGTTCCGTTCGGTTCGGTTCCGTTCCGTTCCGTTCCGTTCCGTTCCGTTCGGTTCGGTTCGGTTCCGTTCCGTTCCGTTCGGTTCCGTTCCGTTCGGTTCCGTTCCGTTCCGTTCCGTTCCGTTCGTAATGTTCTAGCTCTTTGTTGCCCTGCATCGACCATCATGGTAATGCACTTGGGATTACGACACTGCTATTTTAATACTGTTAGAAAAGGAATTAAAGCGGGACGACATAAGACGGAAGTGGTGGGAGACAGAGAAAAGGTGGACGAAATAAAGAGAAACGGAGCATGCAAAAAGAGGTGTCATAGTGGTTTGTGAGCTCTACACTCATATTACTTTTAGAAATAAACATTTTAATGATATACATTAATCTTCTGAGTGAATGAACACTACACATTGGTTAAGAATGGAGAAAATAAACATATCATATTGTACTTTTAATCGCAAATACTCTAATCACTTCCCATTAGTAGAAAAGTTTGAAAATCCACGTAAGTTTAGCAATTGTGAATATGAGTGTAATAACATTGGGAGAAACAGTTAACTGACGCAAGCGGATGACCTTACTCCCTAATCCCTATACAGAGTGTACTCCTATCGCCCAGCCGCAGCCAAAGGCTACGGAGGAGTGCAGGAGGGGGTTGCGGGGTTCGGCGCGTCGACTCGTCTTCTAGGGATACCTACTAAATTGGCATCACTAGACTGAGTGCACCCCGGACCAGGAAAATGTGGCTCTCTCTCTCTCTCTCTCTCTCTCTCTCTCTCTCTCTCTCTGTGGTGTTTAACACCCGCTTTTACTTCTATATACGGCACCGCAGGCGGTGACACTGATGATACATAGAATGAAGATGGAGCACCGGCGGAATGAGATGGCGGGGCAAACCGGGGAACCCGGAGGAAACCCGTCCCAGCGCCGTTTCGTCCACCACGAATCCCACATGCGGTTGCCTGGGATCGAACCCGGGCCGCTTTGGTGAGAAGCGAGTGGTCTAACCACTCGGCTACTCGCGGTCGTGTGTGTGTGTGTGCGTGCGTGCGTGTGTGCGTGTGTGTGTCTGTGTGTGAGTGCGTGTGTGTGTGCGTGCGTGTGTCTGTGTGTGTGCGTGCGTGCGTGTGTGTGTCTGTGTGTGTGTCCGTGCGTGTGTGTCTGTGTGTGTCCGTGCGTGTGTGTCTGTGTGTGTGTCTGTGTGTGCGTGCGTGTGTGTGTGTCTGTGTGTGTGTCTGTGTGTGTCTGTGTGTGAGTGTGTGTGTGGTGTGTGCGTGTGTGTGTCTGTGTGTCTATGTGTGTGTCTGTGCGTGCGCGTGTGTGTGTCTGTGTGTGTGAGTGTGTGTGTGTGTGCTGCGTGCGTGTGTGTGTGCGTGTGTCTGTGTGTGTGTCTGTGGATGCGTGTGTGCGTGCGTGTGTGCGTGTGTGTGTTTGTGTGGTGCGTGCGTGTGTGCGTGTGAGTGTGTGGTGCGTGCGTGTGTGGTGCGTGCGTGTGTGTGGTGCGTGCGTGTGTGTGGTGCGTGCGTGTGTGCGTGCGTGTGTGTGTGTTTGTGTACAGCATGACTCAAAAACGAAAAGTCGGTTAAAACCAAAGTTGGTATTTAACTTTAACATCCTTTAAGGATGTCACACGAAGGTTTTGAAGAAAATTACTCCACCATAAGCTACCCTTTATATGGAAACTTTTTCGAAAATTTTGAGTTTCTCGAAAATGATTCTAACGATTTTCATTAAAATGTCATATGTTTGAGATATTTTTATGGCAAACGAAATGTATATTTTGAATTCTCTAGCTATAGCCTAAGTAGTCCTGTGTACTCTGGATGACTTTTGCGTAACTGATAAACCGTAAGAGATAGACCAAATCTTACTATACAAAAATGTAGATCTTGCTAACACACACCATTTATGTTGAAATAAATATTTTGTATGGTGAACCATTTCGGAGATATTCCTTGTTCTTTGTGTGAGTTTTGAAAAACAAGCTTTCGTCAAATGGAAGATAGTGATTCAATTTTTATGTTTGTCATGCAAAGAAAACGGAATTTGAAAGCTTTGACTATCGCTCAAAGCCTACTGTATTCCCATATTCCCCTTGTACCTACAAGGAAATAAGTAATAAGACAACTTCTGCAAATGTTATGGGAATAAAAGTTTGTAAGAATGGTTAGCGCAAGAGTAGAGATAGTCATATGAGTGCAACACATGAGATCTTTTATACCTGGACAGAAGTTGAAGCTACAAGAGAACCAAATGAAGTTGGCCCAGCATTGCTAGGTCTTCTAGCCTCGGAAATTCCGACGGAAACCAGAGTGATCAAACTCATTGCTCAAGTATGTTCAGCTCAGAACACATTACTCAGGCCTCGTCACTGTGGATGCACCAGAAGATGTGAACAAAAGTCGCCTGATGTTTCCAGCCCGTAGACACTGATATTAACCTGATTGGGTGAGTTGAGGAAACATTATACTCTACCTCAGAGAATCAAGGAACTTGGAGATCAGAAATGCAGGAATATTAAGGGTTTGCTACAAATTATACAGGAGTTAGCAGGTATTAGACATATTAAAATTACCTTTCAAGAAATCATAGTGGTCAAGATAAAGATGGAGCTTATCACAGAGTGCAAACGTCTAGGGATAAAGTCAAGTAGGTACTATAAGTGAAAGTGGAAGTGAAAGAGATAAGAAAGTGAATCCGTGGGGTGTAGTAAATTATTAATAAACGATCATGAAACGTAAGAAAAAGAGGGGGTAGTAAATTTTGGATTGGAATGGATCATTTGAAATAGTAATGAGCTTAGGGAAATGGAAAGTATAAGAGAATTTGGGAAAATAAGTGAATCAAATGACGAAAGACAAAAAGACAGGTTTGAGCAAGGTTAATTAATTTTAGTTGAATAATAAACAGCACACGCCAAATGCAGAGAACCTCAGAGGGTTGTAGAGCCAAGGAGCCCAAGTTCGTGGGCAGCCCAACACGTACATATGCCTTAGTATTCAATAAATTCAAATTCAAATCCTTTCAGAATGCACAACATATCCGAATTATAGAAGGACGTAGTTGTACCTTAGAAGAGAGAAGAACACCATAATCCAATTTTACAAGAGATGTACTACAACTTGTGCAAGTTTTCACAGGAGATAAGGTGCAAGAAAATCCAACTCCGCATTTGGGAAGTAGGTACTGTATGGCCACGACAAGAAGGCTAGAGGGGAAAGAAGGGCAGAGGGGGCTTGAACTGTGTATCTACTCCGGTAGCGGACCTGTTTACCAGGAAATGAGTGTATGAGAGTGCATATTTCTAGCTATGGGTGAGTAATGTGACAACATTGTGTATTTTAAACGAGCCTAGCATTCTTGTCATACTCGGAAACTAGGCATAAACACCGTGCGGGAAGCACAAAATGATTACGCTACACATTCCTCAGACTTGCCTTCTTGTCCTGGGCGTACAGTACTATTGCTTGCTTCTGGGAAAGAGCATGCTTGTGAAGGGGAGGGGATCATATTGGAGTCACACTGTCAAAATAAGACTCGTTTCTTAACCATGAGTGTATCATAACAAGTTTTTGTATTATTGTCAGCTTATTCATAAATCTGTTATCTCCTTTAAAACAGCATGTGTTCATTTTTCTCTTCAAAATTCTGTTTATCCAGGGTTTGATTTCAAAACTTTGTAAGCCCTGAATATTCTTATTAATGATTCATTAAATATTAGAAGGGAATTTTTGAATGAGATCCTCTTTCACTGAGTACTTCATCAACTTACTGACAAATTAAGTTGAATTTAATGCACATGTTTAAGAGTCATTATTCTTTTAGTTGTTCGCCATTTCATCTTTCATGGACTAACTATTGAATGCAAACTTCTCATTTCTTATACCAATGTGAAAAATGTTTTCATATTGTTTTAATAGTTGTTTATATTTTCTTCATGTATGAAATCGATTTAACAACTTAAAATTGCTGCTAGTCAGTTCAGTTTTTGATAGGTAAATCATTTGTGTATGAGAGCGAGAGAGAGATAGCGTGAGAGAGAGAGAGAGAGAGAGAGAGGATCTAATAGTATCTTGACACAATTATTACTGTATTATGGTGAGCCTGGATATGTAACGAGTAGAAGCTATTTCTCCTAGGTTTGCAGTTTGGGACATTGGGCACAAGAAAGGCTGGTATATCCGGTACTGGGCGGCACTGCATGGTCCAAAGATACAAACAAACAGGTTCCGTCTTGAACACTACGCCAATATGAAGGACGGACGGACGGATAGATGGCCTTAGGCACTTCTAGTTTCCGGGCGAATATCGCACGTAGAGAACACTTTCTACATAGCTGCCTGCGTAGGCTTCAGCAAAAGTAACTTTCTAAAGTGATATGTGTCTACACAATTGCCATGCTCTGGTACACTTTGGTCTAACATTACAGGCTCCTGACATTAACATACCTACAAAACTTGAACCTTTTAACTGACACCTATGTTAGTTTACGTGGTCTAAACCAAACTTATACAAAAACTCTTTGCGGCGCCATTTTTACTTTCTCTACTGGTAAGTAGAGGACGTATTGTATTCCACCCTAAAATTTGATGCCGAGATTTCACCGGAGATATATGTTTTGAGACCCCCTGAATGAAAAAAAGCATTTTTAGAAAAAGGTCCGTGAGTGTGTGTTGTGTGTGTGTGTGTGTGTGTGTGTGTGTGTGTGTGTGTGTGTGTGTGTGTGTGTGTGTGTGTGTGTGTGTGTGTGTCAGTCTGTGGACAGAATAACTCAAAAACGAAGAGTCGATTAAAAACTAAAGTTGGTATTTAAATTTAATGTCTTTCAGGGATGCGACACGAAGATTTTGAAGAAAATAACACCATCCTAAACTACCCTTTATATGGAAAATCTTTTGAAAATTTAGATTTTCTTGAAAATGGCTCCAACGATTTGGATTAAAATGCCATATGTTTGAGATATTTTTATAACAAATTAAATGTATATCTTGAATTTTCTGTTTATAGTCTCTGTATTCGTATTTGCTCTGGATGAGCTTTGTATATCTGGTAAACCGTAAGAGCTGGACCAAATCTTACTCTACAAAAAATGTAAATTTTGCTAAAATACACAATTTATGTGTAAATAAAGCTTTTCTAGAGTAAACTATTTCGGAGATATGCCTTGTTATTTATGTGAGTTTTGGAGAACTTATACTTCTGTCAAACGGAACATCGTTATTCAATTTTTATATGTTAACCGTGCAACGGGAACAGAATCTCGTAGCTTTACAATATTTGACTATCGCTCAAAGACTACTGTATTCTCATATTCTCTTTGTGCATACAAGAAGATGCAAATTTTGACCTCAACTAACATGAAGAAGATACAGGAATAAGGGTTTTAAGAATGGTTAATACAAGAGTAGAGAAAGTCATATGAGTGCAACACATCAGATTTCTATTTTTTGGGTTTGATACCTTTGAGTAGGTAACCAAAGCATATACTTATATAATTACAACTACTGTGTGCTTTCAAGTATGATGAGTGTATTCGAATACATACGGGGGTTTTTATGTTCACAAAGTTGTGTTTGTTGTTTTACGTTAGCACATTAATATGCAAAGTAATTTCAGTTGCTCACAGGTATAAGTACACTTCCCGAAAGTTAAATAAGGACGCCAGAACAACTCCAAGGGGCATTTTGCAACCATAGAATATCAGAGGAAAAGAAAGCGATAAAGCACCATTTAAACGTTTGGACTTAGTTATCTAGTGATATCGAAATAGGACTGCACCATTAGTTACACCTTCAGAACCCTCGCTTTTGTCCTCAATGGTATCCGATATATTTCTTCACCTTGAATACAACAGAGTATGTGTGAGGTTGAACAAAATTTTAGTATTTTTTGCATTTAAATGCCAGGTATAGAATTATAAAAACAGTCTCCAGGAGTATGTTTAGCACATACAAGTGAAAAGTTGAACATTTGAAGAGAAATACCAACCCTAAGGGCATCACTTCTTAGCTATATCGGATGGAACGGAAGTGTGTAACTATATTAATTTAATGCAGTGACAGAACTCGATATTTGGAACACACTTTGTACCTTACGTTTTTGTCTGACCATTTCCCATGAAGGTGCTTTAGTTTTGTCGAAAACAAGCTGGCAACACTGCAGATTGTGTGGGTATCACTTTCACTAGGTCAGTACATAAACAAACACGCTTCACTACTACTGCCACGCGTCTGGTGAACGTAAATACGATACCGTCTCCTTCCATATTTACTGTGCGAGTGTGGGCCAATCACAAGCGTTATCTCCAAAAACATTACTCCACCCTGCAAGCGACCGACGTGTTTATATCTAAAAACCACTTCAATTCACTGACCAACCGCAACACAACGTTGTCGAGTTGCTTCGCGTCTGAAAGAGCTGCTCAGATTATTCCTTCAATTCTCTTAAGTGATTAATTACTCCGAAACCCTGTGTGATGTCCCATAATTACTACCGAAGTTATGTCAGAAATAAGTTACTCTACGCATCTTACAAATAACAAACTGTTATCTTCGTACATTCCTGTGTAATTACGCATCCAATTGGAAACAAAAAGCTTTCTTTTTTTTTTTTTTTTTAAATCGGCTGATCAAAGAACAAAATTCCATTAGACTTTTTTGTTTGTAATGCTTCCATGAAGCACATATTAGAAGGAATGTAATGACTTCCCTTCCACCCTGTATATGAAATATCTGATGCAGCACCGTGAGCCGACATCCATAGCAATAGTAGTGTAAGGTATTTTAGGTGGCGTTGACATTTAAATGATACCATGAAAGTTTGGTGTGCCACTTCCGCTGCGGAGCTAACAGGTGGGAATAAAATAAACAAGGAAAGAACTCTAAGATGAGAATATGGAGAACAAAGAAGAAATACAATCCATTTTGTTTCCTTATCCCTGAAGGAAGCTCCTTATTTAATAGCTAATATTGTGCACAATTGCATGGCGAATAAGACAGGAAGCACATTATTGTACAAGCTCTGGAGAGAACATATAAATGACTAACTCACACGAACTGTAGTGAAATATTAGTGCTGCATTGTGTAGTGGCATTACTAGTGTTCCTTTCATGACAATGCCACTGTAAGAAATGTATTTGACAACGTTAGTACCCCAGCATTGCTAGTACAAGAACGTGTGTCTTCTCTTGTTGATATTTGAAACTCTAGCCGTAAACTTTCTCAGAAAACGCTACAATTGTTGATGTCAACACAGTAATGAACTGCCACGTGCTACTGTTCCCCCAGAGAACAGAACGCCCCTCAGAGGCCTATGATATACTACTTTGGGGGAGTGCTGTGTAAGGTACATTTTCGTCCGATATGAGGCTGTTAACTGGTAAATACCGTTTATGTACATATATTCATTCTTTACTTTCTTTGAATTACTATTGTTAGTAATTTTGTTATTGTAGACTTCGTCCTTGAGGCAGCCACCTCATGCGGAAAGTATAGTATCAGCTATTCTTCTAGCAATATAAGAACAAGTGTGTGTGTGTGTGGGGGGGGGGGCGAGAGAGTGAGTGACTGAGTAAGTGAGTGAGCGAGTGAGCGGGTGAGAGAGGGAGTGAGTGAAAGGGAGAGCGAGTGAGTGCGTATGTGAGTGTGTACGTGTGTGGGTGAATGAGTGAGTGAGTGAGTGAGCGAGTGGGCGGGTGAGAGAGTGAGTGAGTGAGTGAGTGAGTGAATGAGTGAGCGAGTGGGCGGGTGAGAGAGTGAGTGAGTGAGTGAGTAAGTGAGCGAGCGAGTGAGCGGGTGAGAGAGTGAGTGAGTGAGTAAGTGAGCGAGCGAGTGAGCGGGTGAGAGAGTGAGTGAAAGGGAGAGCGAGTGAGTGCGTATGTGAGTGTGTACGTGTGTGGGTGAATGAGTGAGCGAGTGAGTGGGTGAGAGAGTGAGTGAGTGAAAGGGAGAGCGAGTGAGTGCGTATGTGAGTGTGTACGTGTGTGGGTGAATGAGTGAGTGAGTGAGTGAGTGAGCGAGTGGGCGGGTGAGAGAGTGAGTGAGTGAGTGAGTGAGTGAGTGAATGAGTGAGCGAGTGGGCGGGTGAGAGAGTGAGTGAGTGAGTGAGTGAGTAAGTGAGCGAGCGAGTGAGCGGGTGAGAGAGTGAGTGAGTGAGTAAGTGAGCGAGCGAGTGAGCGGGTGAGAGAGTGAGTGAAAGGGAGAGCGAGTGAGTGCGTATGTGAGTGTGTACGTGTGTGGGTGAATGAGTGAGTGAGTGAGTGAGTGAGTGAGTGAGTGAATGAGTGAGCGAGTGAGCGGGTGAGAGAGTGAGTGAAAGGGAGAGCGAGTGAGTGCATATGTGAGTGTACGTGTGTGGGTGAATGAGTGAGTGAGTGCGCGAGTGAGTGAGTGCGCGAGTGAGTGAGTGAGTGCGCGAGTGAGCGGGTGAGTGCGCGAGTTAGTGAGTGAGTGAGTGAGTGAGTGGGCGGGTGAGTGGGCGAGTGAGTGAGTGCGCGAGTGAGCGGGTGAGTGAGCGAGTGAGCGGGTGATTGACCAAATGATGACACTTCCCCTTACCCTACAGCCTCACGTCTATCTAAGGTTCTTCAGATCTTTAAGGTGAATGAGTTCTCTGACGAATAAAAGTTGTATTCCACATGATCTGGGATCTGTGTATGAAATTAAACAAGGTGGTGTACAAGGGAGACTTGTTATGCTTCAGTTGGAAATGCAGCGCGAAATTAACAAGAACAATAGAAAGCTTCCAAGTTAATTCACGTTGTATAGAGTCTTAAGTTTGAAAACAAATGTGATTATAAATAGGAAATGAAGCAGGGCGAAGTGTGTGGAAGACAAAAACACGAAACAAGAATTCCCTCACAGTGTACATACATACATACACGCAAGCTTGTTTCCTCTAATTAGAATGTACTATGCTTGTGCGACATCTGCAATGCGAATGAGAAACGAAAAACCGTCAATTAACCATTTGTTCATGCGAAGCTACGAGTACAAACTTGGCTTTGGTGTCTACAGTTAGTAACGAAAAATAGTCACACGGCACTTGCACTTTTCTGGGAGACAGTTACCTACATCTACATAGTCAAACGTCTAGCATGACATACCTATATCTCAACCATTAACAAGTGACTGTTTTCGCAAAACATTTCCACACTTAAATATCCTAAAACTCCCTAGCTTATGTAACCATCCAACTACGCTGCATTTAAGAAAACTCAATTTCCACATAAACACAAACTCAGATAAAACATAATGGCAATACGACCCAGCCATTCCCAGTCATTGACACTGGCAAGTAGAGGAAGTATTGTATTCCACACAAAAATTCCATGTCGAGATTCCACCGGAAATATATGTTTTGAGGTCCCCTGAATAAAAAAAAAGCATTTTAGTAAAAGGTCCGTGTGTGTATGTGTGTGTGTCTGTGAGAGAGAGAGAGTGTGTGTGTGTGTGTGTGTGTGTATGTGTGTGTGTGTGTGTGTGTGTGTGTGAGAGAGAGAGAGAGAGAGAGTGTGTGTGTGTGTCAGTCTGTGGACAGCATAACTCAAAAACGAAAAGTCGGTTAAAAACCAAAGCTGGTATTTAAGTTTAATGTCTTTCAAAGATGCGACACGAAGATTTTGAAGAAAATTCCTCCACCCTAAACTACCCTTAACATAGAAAATTTTTTTGAAAATACTGATTTTCTTGAAAATCGATTTTGATTAAAATGCCGTATGTTTAAGATTTTTGTATAACAAATGAAATGTATATTATGAATTTTCTGGTTATAGCCTAAGTAGTTCTGTTCACTTTAAATGACTTTTCAATAACTCGTAAACCGTAAGAGATAGACAAAATCTTACTGTACAAAAAATGTAGATTTCGCTAAAACACACAATTTATGTCTGTTTTTTTTTTTTGAGTGAACCGTTTCGGAGATATTCCTTGTTATTTGTGTCAGTTTCGGAAAATTTAAAACTTTCGTGAAATGGATGGAACATCGTTGTTCATTTTTTAATGCATGTTAAGCGTGCAAAGAAAGGGATCTCAAAACTTTAAAAAATTTGACTATCACTCAAATACTGCATTCCCGTATTCCCCTTGTACCTGCAAGGAAATAAACAATAAGATAATTTGTACAAATGTTTATCTCAACTAACACGACGAAGATATAGGAACAAGAGTTTGCAAGAATGGTTAGTAGAAGAGTAGAGAAAGTCATGTGAGTGCAACACATCAGATTTTCTATAGGAATAACGTTAAGGGGGACGCGGGTAAAGAAATATCACAACGAAAAATACAATTCCTACATTTTATAACTTATAAAACTCAAAATTGGTGTGGTAATGAATTGTGCTTGTTTATATACTGTGTAATTTTTTCAGATTTGCTTATATCTTTGAGTGGTAATGGGATTGTTGCTATCTAAAAACAATAAGGTACTGCCTTTGTGGTTTACCAGGAAAAATACGAACTGGTTTGAGAATTCAATGCCATTCTGGCAGTTTGTCACAGTCGCTCAATGGTAGAGCACCCGCCTGGTAAGCGGAAGGTCTGTGGTTCAAATCCCAGCTGTGGCATTGAATTCTTAAGTTCCAGTTCTACCTCTCAAACATTGCCCCCACACGGCTTGTGTGTTTAAAAACACCAACAGTAAGTTTGTTGGCATAAATAAATAATAAGGTACATTTTATAAAAAGTGCTCAAGGTATTTCATTGAAACTTTTTATGAGTTACCTTGAATATACACGATATAATCTTGTGGAACGTAATTTTTATATGTATTATCATCTCTGAGAAAAATTAGTATATTGTTACTTTGACATAATTCTTGAAAACCCATTCAAGTAAAATGTCACCAACGTTTAATTAAAATGTTCCACGTGCAGTTTAGCAACCAATTCCTTGGGGAAAGGAAACTGTATGCTTGAAACAGGAAAAAATACCATGTTTAAATCGATAAAAGTGAAGATGCAAACATAAGTCCGGATGCTCCAAATTTGAACCATGAAGTTACCTTAACACTGAGGAGTAGTATCATCCTGCGCTCGGCTGTGCACTGTTGCTAATACACGGAACTAAACAGGGTTAACTACTACAACTTTTGGAGCAGTTACGCGACACATTCTCCTCACACTTTGAACACCTAAAATCATTTGAAACCAAAATCCAATTATTTTGCACTTTTGATGTTTCCATGTAGTGAGGCTTCATTCGAGCTACAAAATATGAAACTACTTGCATTGCAGAATTCCACGACCGTAAAATGTTCTGAGAAAGAAGTGTTGGAATTATTTAGGTCTCTGTTCTGCTGCGAGTATCCGAGATTACGTTTGTTTACATCTAGTTTAATGTCAGTCTTTGGCTCCACTTATATCTGAGAACAAACATTTTCAAAAATGAACTACACTAAAAGTGAATATCGCAGCAAGATAAGTGACGATCACCTTGCGCATCTTTTGAGACTGTGCAGTTCATCTTTTGTACCAAATATTGAAGGCCTTCTGAAACGCAAATCGTGCCAAAAGAGTAATCCTCAGAAACATCGTGGGTTAATCAGGAGTTGAATATGAATGTGAATACCTTTGATTTCCTGTACATAAGAATGACCGCACTGGAACTCAGTAACCACGTTATTCTGTCCCAGCGGGTGGAAGGAGGTGATTTCAACCTCCCCTTTCCTGCTTGTACTTGAGCACCGCTGGTCTAAATAGAATCTAAAATCTCACTAATACATACAGTGGTTTTGAGACTTTACTTCCGTGTCCCATTGGCTAAAATACTGTCGTAGAGTGTTCAAACCAGATTTCAAATCCTTCCTCTTTTAAAAAGAAGTACAATACCATCACTGTACGAAAGAATTCAATTTTTTTGTCATTTGAGTATCAGTGCAACGATGTCGTTCTGCATTCTCATTTAACTTCACTAATAAATAAATTAAAAAACAACGGAGCTGAGATAAAGTGTGTTAAACCAGCGTTCCTCTGTCCTATGGAATGTATTGTGCTTATTGCTCTTGATAGCAATTTCAACTTGCTTATACATGACTTTGAAGGTTTCACACATTTTCTCCTAAAGTCCTTTACGTTTGAATTTCTCCCAGAGAACACTACATGTGACAGTATCAAACGCCATTGACAGTGTATGCTTTACCCATTATTGCTTTCACAACAAGGTCATTGCCAATAATCGAAAAGCTTTGTGCAAATCCTACCGCAAATTTAGAAAACTTGCTATGCGTCTTAACTCAACATGTTTTATTCTTCCATATAGGATTCTACCGTAAGTTTTTTTTTTTTTTTCCAAATGGAGAGACCTGGGACGCTGGAACTGCCTTTGCCCTCGTACCCATTTTTTCCAGATATTCGCCCTTTCAAGTATTTTATTGAGGTTTATTCCATACAAATGTGACATTTTGTTAACTTCTGGAGAACTCTTTAGGAAGGCAGGTACCAGAGTATAGAGGTTCGTACAGTAGGTAAATGTGTTTCCCACTACAGGCGTCATAAGTGGGGTGCAGCACGGCAGGACTGCATACAAAACTCGTAAAAAGTCCCAATAATATATTTTATGAGTCTCTATGTACAAAATAGGCTAGAATCGTAATTCCTCTGGGTCGCAACATCCGATATATTTCTATAATAGTCCATAAGAGAGTAAAATTGCCCTGTGTTAGGAGCTCCATTGTTTCTTATTTATTTGAACAGAAATAACTGTCAGGCACTTTTACTGCTAAGTTGGTGCAGATAATGTTCGAAACGCGAAGTGAAGTCGATCACACAGCGAGAGGAACATCAGGAAGAAAGTATTTCTCTTCGCAAATTAGTTCTGATTTCATTGCTATGGACACAGGAAAGGTAACTCTGGCAGATTTCCAACACATGTTAACCTTTTAAGTGCCAAACCGTGTCAAAGCTCAATTTTTATATCAGCATCGCCACAAGGCTTGCAATTAATCTGAATACAAGCAAGTAGGACACACACTTACTGCTCTGTATTTTTGCCTACCTCTTACCGTTATAGCAGACCAGACTTAATTGCGGTTTTGGTACCATTAAGTCTGGCATTGCGCACCCATATTGTGGCTTTATTACTATTAACGTAGTTTTATAGCATTTGCCATTTTCTTTGTGTAATAATGTCAAGGAAATTAAAGTTCACACCTACGCTATGAATATGTACTGAAATTTGAATTTTTGTCTTTGAAGAAGATTTCGTTTCCACAAGAAAGTGTTATTGGTCTATGTAATCCAATTATAGACTCACATCTAAGTCACTAATCTTCTGAAGAATGGCTTGTGTAGGTATTCCAGTAAATTGCGTGATTCATTGCACTGAGCATATCTGGTACTCAAACGCACGAAAAATGTTTCAAACCCTTCTATTGTCACTAACCAGTTGCTTTAGTACGTAAATGCTATGAACAGATGCACTAATTGTAAACTGCTCTACAATTCTGCAACTACATATAGTTGGATAAGGAACATGAAACATTAGCCTATAAGCAAATGCTCATCACTGAGGTTCGTAACCTCCAAGGTTTTCCTTCCCTCATGCAAATCCTTCTTAGATCCCCTGAGACAGAAAAACAAAAGGTGTGAAAGCTCGGCATTTGTTTACTTTTTGAGCGTTCTTTTTCCTCTCTCTCCTTTCAGAATAAAAGGTAATCACGTAGTCCATAGCAGAGAATGTAGTGCAGCATAGACGTGTAATATAACATGTTCTAAATTAGAATGTCTTTCATTGCATGATAAAACAATAAATAAAAATGACAAGCCCAGTTACTTTTTACGTCACTTTATTGCTTTTGTAAACGAATCACAAAACACTGTTGTTTTATCGACAACACAATTTGCAATGTACCGTTACCATGCAATACAGCTGTTCTGACCTATCAATACACTCACTAAAACTCAACACTTCTGGCCCAACACGGACTGCCCTAGGCGTCCTTTGAGGTGCGCGGCCACCGTCATAATGTGTGTGTGTCTGTGTGTGAGTGTGTGTTTCCTGGGACACGGGTCACTGCCCATACAGACACAAAAACAAACTCTGATCCCTCTTGGAAGGTACAGACAGAGCATATTCCCTCTACTTTTGCACTAATACACGTTTCATTGTTGGATATAGGATTTCGTGATTGTGAATCAGTTGTAGAATGTTGTGAACAGAACGACTGGTAAGGGGTATGAAATTCATCGCCCGCTTCCATGTCTTGTTTTCGAGTTGTGTGTTCCTCAGAGCAGGTTCCTGTTCCTGTTCCTATTCGTGCTTCACTGTATGAGCCTGACTACCTTTTGTAACATCTTCACGGAGTCCTGGATCTTCTGTGTATGGAATGTCCTCTACGAGTGTCCAGGTTCCTATTCCTATCCATGCTTCACTGTATGAGCCCGACTACCTTTTGTAACATCTTCACGGAGTCCTGGATCTTCTGTGTGTGGAATGTTCTCTACGAGTATCCAAGTTCCTATTCCCATCCATGCTTCACTGTATGAGCCTGACTACCTTCTGTAACATCTTCACGGAGTCCTGGATCTTCTGTGTATGGAATGTTCTCTACGAGTGTCCAGGTTCCTATTCCTATCCATGCTTCACTGTATGAGCCCGACTACCTTTTGTAACATCTTCACGGAGTCCTGGATCTTCTGTGTATGGAATGTCCTCTACGTGTGTCCAGGTTCCTATTCCTATCCGTGCTTCACTGTATGAGCCCGACTACCTTTTGTAACATCTTCACGGAGTCCTGGATCTTCTGTGTGTGGAATGTCCTCTACGAGTGTCCAGGTTCCTATTCCTATCCGTGCTTCACTGTATGAGCCCGACTACCTTTTGTAACATCTTCACGGAGTCCTGGATCTTCTGTGTATGGAATGTCCTCTACGAGTGTCCAAGTTCCTATTCCTATCCATGCTTCACTGTATGAGCCTGACTACCTTTTGTAACATCTTCACGGAGTCCCGGATCTTCTGTGTATGGAATGTTCTCTACGAGTGTCCAAGTTCCTATTCCTATCCATGCTTCACTGTATGAGCCTGACTACCTTTTGTAACATCTTCACGGAGTCCTGGATCTTCTGTGTATGGAATGTCCTCTACGAGTGTCCAAGTTCCTATTCCTATCCATGCTTCACTGTATGAGCCTGACTACCTTTTGTAACATCTTCACGGAGTCCCGGATCTTCTGTGTGTGGAATGTCCTCTACGAGTGTCCAAGTTCCTATTCCCATCCATGCTTCACTGTATGAGCCTGACTACCTTTTGTAACATCTTCACGGAGTCCCGGATCTTCTGTGTGTGGAATGTTCTCTACGAGTGTCCAGGTTCCTATTCCTATTCATGCTTCACTGTATGAGCCTGACTACCTTTTGTAACATCTTCACGGAGTCCCGGATCTTCTGTGTATGGAATGTCCTCTACGAGTGTCCAGGTTCCTATTCCTATTCGTGCTTCACTGTATGAGCCTGACTACCTTTTGTAACATCTTCACGGAGTCCCGGATCTTCTGTGTATGGAATGTCCTCTACGAGTGTCCAGGTTCCTGTTCCTATTCGTGCTTCACTGTATGAGCCTGACTACCTTTTGTAACATCTTCACGGAGTCCCGGATCTTCTGTGTATGGAATGTCCTCTACGAGTGTCCAGGTTCCTGTTCCTATTCGTGCTTCACTGTATGAGCCTGACTACCTTTTGTAACATCTTCACGGAGTCCCGGATCTTCTGTGTATGGAATGTCCTCTACGAGTGTCCAGGTTCCTATTCCCATCCGTGCTTCACTGTATGAGCCCGACTACCTTTTGTAACATCTTCACGGAGTCCTAGATCTTCTGTGTGTGGAATGTTCTCTACGAGTATCCAGGTTCCTATTCCTATCCATGCTTCACTGTATGAGCCTGACTACCTTTTGTAACATCTTCACGGAGTCCCGGATCTTCTGTGTGTGGAATGTCCTCTACGAGTGTCCAGGTTCCTATTCCCATCCATGCTTCACTGTATGAGCCTGACTACCTTTTGTAACATCTTCACGGAGTCCCGGATCTTCTGTGTGTGGAATGTCCTCTACGAGTGTCCAAGTTGGTAGACATTATTTTAAACCTGAAGAGACAGGTCCAACCAATTTTACGTTTCGCCTAAAGCTAGAATAGACATCTGCAGCACGAAAGTTAACCAACCACTATCTTGGCTTGGTGAAGTTCTGTTCTAGAGCAAAGCGTATCCACGTTTAGAAACAATTCTGCAACGGAAATGCCAGTAACCGAAAGTGCCAACACGTTAAGAAGGCTATGAAGAAGTTGTACGTGCGTATGTAAACTACGACATTTCTATCACAGAATGCACACGAAGAAAAGCAATTTCAACAATTCGTTCTACAAGAAATTGCGTCAATAGTGTGTAGATATCCAGTAGGCAGGCTGCTACAAACACTGTCACTTCGTACGCAGCTACTGGACTTTATTATTTCACGGTCAACCAAAATCGTGACCTCCGTGGTTTGTCAGCTGTGAATGTCAAAGTGACGTCACAGCAACTGTACTTGGTGGCACGAAAGTGAAAGCGGTTCCACAGTTTGCTCAAGTGGAACGAGGAGAGTTCATGACTCCTCTCATTAAACGTTCAACAACTTTATAGAAGCCTTACACGGAGAGGGGTCAACTTCTAAAAATACAGATGTACCTACTCTAGTGATTCGTTCACTCTGTTACACAAGTAGGCAATGAGGGATTCACTGAGTACATCATAATATTAGATTAAATTCCCTCATAATCATTTACAAGGCATTCTACACAACTGTCTTGTAAAGCAGCTTGTGTAAAAACTGCGGCACTTCTTCATGCTGGGTAACATTTAAAACACCAGCAGTAAGTTTGTTGGCATAAATAAATAACAATTACCATCTAAAGGTCACTTAAACCCGGAACATAAAGTTCTTACAATTGTAAGTCACCCTTAGGACATTTATCTTGGGCCCAAATGACCCAGCTGTCGACGGGGCCTTAAACTCCACACTCCACTCCACTCCACATTTATCTCTGATGTGGTTTAGCCGGGAAAAGTACGAATCACCTGGCAAAGTGACCATGGTAGCTTAGTGGTCAAAGCAGCCGCTCGATAAGCGGAAGATCCGTGGTTCAAATCCCGGCTATGACATTGAATGTTTCGGTCCTGATTCCACCTCTTAAACATTGCTAACACACGGTTTGTGTGTTTAAAAACACCAGCAGCAAGCTTGTTGGCATAAATAAATAATAATTAACATCCCGGTAGGTATTCCTCTACACCTTTTGAAAAACAGACAATAAAACAATAAGGATATCAGATTTAGTATACTGTTACGTATATAACTTTTTCTAGCTCTCACTGTGCCTCTGCAGATTTGTTCCTGGTTGCTAATTTTCTAAGAGTACGGTCACCTTTGATCTTCCCCTCTGAGCCTGTCTTCTCCTAAAAATTAAGCTAACTATCTGTACGGGTAAATCTCGTATTTCCAACCAGTAACGGAGAGATCGCCACTCTCCTGCTCCCGGCGCAGAGAGATCTTGCTGTGGGCAGGTGAGGGTCAAGGGAATACAATTGTTGCTGCGTTACTGCAGTTTTATATCACATGCATGTGGCTATGTTACATTTGTTTAACCCTATCTATTCTTTGTGCAACACTAACTCCATTAATTTGTTTTATTAACACTTAATAGCTGTTAACTAGAAGCGTTAATATCCTTTTGTGGTATACCCAATATTTTTCACACTCTCCAGGGAAAAATAGATAGTGTTTTATAAAGGAAGAACTCTAAATATCGTGGAGCTGAAGTTTTCAGTTAAACGAACACTGTTACTCTGCATTAAGTAATATGAAAGGTACCTCCACCATTAGGATATTTGCCAGTAGCTCTAAGAAAGACCATTTCCAAGCTGCATCATTTGTAACTACGGAAAGGTTGCAACTGTGATAACGCCCAAGCCGCTTACGTTGTAGGCGTAAATTAGCATGTCAATTGCACCGAACTGCCTGCCTCAGGTATCTGGACTTTCCCTTTAGTCCAGGCAAGGGCAAAATCAGCTCAACTGTGCCACTCCCCTGAAACACGTTTTTGCATCACTCCACCTGCCATCCCTTCCCTGCACTGCAGTTCACGTTCCGACGCGCCTCATTCAGTGGCGAGTATGACTGTTTCATGAAGTGTGGTAGATATGCGGATTTCAATTTTCAAATATAAAGCATTACAATATGAATCGTAACTTTGATCAGAAGCATAAATCAAACTTTGGTGATCTTACAGGTATTTATTGACAATTTCAGAAAGGACTTTTTGAATACCCGTATTTGTATACATATACAAGGAACGATATGGTTCCACTGTTTGAGGGTTTAGTTTATTATTAGCTCATTTAATATAAACATGTATTTCGTGTTTCACAGCTTGAACACAATATTAAGTTTAAAACCAGAGCATTTATTATTTTGATCAAATAGTTTTAAAATACTTGTAAGGCTGAATAGCAATGGAACTTTACTGCTTTATTTATTGTGAAAGAGAAACAATTTAGTATGTTAACCATAAAGCAGTGTAAGGATATTACGTGCATAAGGGAAAGGAAGGTTGTAAACTTGAAGATTATGTAATGTAACTACAGTAGGTGGCTGTAATGATTATTGTATACAAAATATGTGTAATATAAACAAAGTAGTTAATAACAGCGTAGAAATGGTTATTGCCGCGCAGGTGGAACGAAGCCACCACTGCACTTGTATCCAAACAGCCTTTGTCACTCGGCAAGAGAATGTGCGGTGGGTAAGGCAAGTTCAATTGCTACCTCTCCTCTCGTGCCGATGCCTATTTTAACCTTTAGTACCAGGGCGACCGAGCTTTGCTCGGCGTTTTTCGCCTTTACTTTTGTTGTGAAATCTTTTTTTTTTTTTTTTTTTTTTTTTTTTTTTTTTTTTTTTTTTTTGAGAAGATGCTTACTTAAATAAACCTGAAAGGCAAAACGTTAACTAAATACAAATTTTTGTCGCAATTGTTAAGAGTCATTTCCAAGATACAAGATATATAGAAATACACAAATATTTCATAAACACCATTTCAGCTGCAAAACGTGTACTGCTGAACGCAGGCCTGCCCCATAGATATCCACCTAATTTGAGGGTTTCGTCAAGCATTTGTTCCATTATGGAGTTCAAGTTCTTTGGTGCTGCGATTGACTCCAGGGCGTTCACGTTGGCCAAGGTCCTTCATACTTCCGTCGAGATCTTCCATGGCTTCCTTAACCCCGGCCTGTCGCTTGTTAGTACTCTCCGATAGATCTGTCTTAATATTGGACATTCCCACCTTCATCTTTTCCGTCTCGGAGTTTACATTTTCAATTTGGCTTCCATTTTTGTTTCCATTTTGTCCATTTTTGTTCCCATATTTTCTATTCCGTAGTTTACGATTTTCCAATTCGGCTTTCATAATTGTTTCCTCTGCCGCATTCCGGAATTCATTTCATTCCACATCCTGGCAAACATTTGTTTCAACTATTCCATATAGTGCTTTTCGTCGCACTCCTGACACCAATTGTGATTACTTTACCTGTTTAACTATTTCTTTATTTTTTATTAAAACACCGGAGCGACACTGAGCAAAAGCACTGTTGAACAATAGCCAATACCACAGGAAGAAAAGCTCGTTGATAAAGCCATGTGAATGTACTGCGCATTTCTGTTTCAATCACATAGAAACTTGTATGAATTGTTCCTAATTGTTCGTCGAAGCGGGAGTAGTGAAAGAAATGTGATTGTGTTTAGTAAAGAAAAATGAGTAAAAAACCGCGTGAATGTTATACGTTACACTTATATTTCAAGTGTATGAATTGTTTGTAGAAGAGGTTAGGTAAAAGAAAAGGGAGTAGAGAAAACCATGTGAACGTAATACGTTGCGTGGTAAAATGGATTCCATAAAAACCTTCAACATGAAAACACTTAGATATGTCAATTTTCATGGCGATCGGTCAACCGGCTTTGGAGTTCACTCACTCTTCAACATACGATCTGTATAGGCGCTGGTATGTATGAAGTTGATAAACGATAGCGAATAACATATGAATTGTTACGTAAAACAAAAGTGAGTAGAGAAAATCGTATGTATGTAATACGTTGTATTTCTGTTTCAAACATATAGCAAATTGTATGTTGAAGGGCGAGTAGCGAAAGAAGACTGAATGTGTCTCGTAAATGAAGAATTAGTAGAGCAAAGCGTGTGAATTATATTTCAATTATAGAAACTTTCATGAATTGTATGTTGAAGGGCAAACAGAGGATACATGAATGTGCTTCGCGTAGAAAACCATTTGAAAGTAATCTATTGTGTAGTCAAATGGTTGCCATAAAACATTTCTCCGTGAAAAAACACATACGTGCCGAATTTCGCGGTGATCGATTAAGTGGTTTTAGAGATTAACAGTTACATATATACAAACATCCAATTTATATATATATATATATATATATATATATATATATATATACATAGAGAGGGAGAGAGAGAGAGATGATAGAAATTGTTTGTAGAAGAGTGAGTAGAGAAAGATATGTGAATGTGTTACCTAAAAGTAATTAGAGAAACCACTGTGAATGTAACATGCAGCATTTCTATTTCAAACATACAGAAAATTGTATGACTTATATGTAGAAGAGTGAGCAGAGAAAGAGATGTGAATGTGTTTCCTAAAAGTGAGTAGAGAAGACACTATGAATGTAATATGCAGCATTTCTATTTCAAACATGAACGAAATTGTATGACTTATTTGTAGAAAAAGTGAGCAGAGAAGGAGATGTGAATGTGTTACCTAAAAGTGAGAGGAGAGAACAGTGTGAATGTAATAGTATTTCTATTTCAAACATACAGAACATGGTATTACTTATTTTAAAAGCGGGGATAATTTTTTTGGTGTAAAATCACGTTTTTTATGGAAAATTGTTTATTTAAGGGTGAGTAGAGAAACAGACGTGAATGTGTTACCTAAAAGTGCGAGAAGAAAACACTGTGAATGTGATATAAATTTTATGCAAATATTTAACCAAATCTTTAGAAGCGTTTCTGAAATACCCGGAATATATATACAAGAATTGCTCGTTTGAATAGATAAGTAAAGCAGGAATGTAGACATTCTTCCCGCAGCAGAGGCGAAGCTTTCTGTTTATCAATAACTGTGGAATGTTAATGACAACTCGACGTGTTGCAGGAAGAATGAACCAACAGTCAGCTCGACTTCAACTGTGGTACAAGTCGTGCAACACACGTGTGACGATAGTGCACCCTATACGGACATCTCTCTTATCAAAACGAAGACAAAGTATCGAACCAATTAGGTATATGATTCGATACGCACAAAGCTGGATCAAACGCTCCACCACACTCGCCCCATTGTTTACGTGCATTTTCTAATGCGCACTTCCAGTAGTGTATTCCAAACAACAAGATTTCATCAGAACTTCACCTTTATAATGAATAAAAGAAAAACATACTGCGAAAAAGGTTCAAGTGGTTGTGTGTGGATGTGTGGGTCTGCGCGGATATGGGGTGTGTAGATTTCTGTGTGAACTTCATAAACCAATAGGAAAGCCCACCTCAATCTAACTTTACGTTGGAAACTATTTCAAAAAGTTCGATTTTCGCAAGAATGACTGACGATTATTGTCATTTATTTTTGTAGATTCAACCTTTGATAATGCTTGTTGTTGCTTTGAATTCTTTACGTTCTTATACTTCTCTTATTCTGAGAAAGCTATTCCAAATTGGAAAAACAAATGCAAAATGATGGAAGTACCACTACGTGATGATTTAACAGTGTATTCCCTCCAATTTGCAGATGATCAACTAATAGTGGCTTAAGAATTTGAAGATATAGAATACCTTATACGAAAATTAATACAAGAATATACTATATGGGGTTTAAAAATAAATAGCGATAAATCCAAATATATATGACCACAGGAGACGCTCCTCAAGATTTAGTATTAGAAGAAGATTTAGGGACAATTAAACATGCTCAAGAGTATAAATAGGTGGCGCCGTGACCAAACGGTTAGACCGTTCGCCCAATACCTAGGTGGCCCGGGTTCGATCCCAGGGACCCGTATGTGGTATTTGTGGTGGATGAGTGGCGTCTGGACGGGTTTTATCCGAAGTCTCCGGTTTCCCCGCCACTCATTCCTACAACTGCTCCATCATCACCTTTCCAATCATCCATTTCGCCTGCATTTTATAATATTATCCTCTTCCTCACTCTCATACTTGAAGGTGTTCACTCTATCTGGTACATAGGCCCCATTGCTCCCCGACAGACGTCTGACCCTAGGTACTGGCTTGTAAGTCCTCACCCTCATACTTCCAGATGTTCACTCTGTCTGGTACATAGGTTCCTGTGTTCCCCGACAGGCGTCTGACCCTAGACACTGGCTTGTAAGTCCTCACTCTCATACTTGCAGGTCTTCACTCTGTCTGGTACATAGGTTCCTGTGCTCCCCGACAGGCGTCTGACCCTAGACACTGGCTTGTAAGTCCTCACTCTCATACTTCCAGATGTTCACTCTGTCTGGTACATAGGGTCCTGTGTTCCCCGACAGGCGTCTGACCCTAGACACTGGCTTGTAAGTCCTCACTCTCATACTTCCAGATGTTCACTCTGTCTGGTACATAGGTTCCTGTGCTCCCCGACAGCCGACTGACCCTAGACACTGGCTTGTAAGTCCTCACTCTCATACTTCCAGATGTTCACTCTGTCTGGTACATAGGTTCCTGTGTTCCCCGACAGGCGTCTGACCCTAGACACTGGCTTGTAAGTCCTCACACTCATACTTGCAGGTGTTCACTCTGTCTGGTACATAGGTTCCTGTGCTCTCCGACAGGCGTCTGACCCTAGGCACTGGCTTGTAAGTCCTCACTCTCATACTTGCAGGTGTTCACTCTGTCTGGTACATAGGTTCCTGTGCTCTCCGACAGGCGTCTGACCCTAGGCACTGGCTTGTAAGTCCTCACACTCATACTTGCAGGTGTTCACTCTGTCTGGTACATAGGTTCCTGTGCTCTCCGACAGGCGTCTGACCCTAGGCACTGGCTTGTAAGTCCTACATAAGGGGAGGGTAAAGAGGTAAAGAAAGAAGAGTATAAATATGTATTTCGGAAATAAGATTACAATGGTTGGAAAACAAGATAAAGAGTGTAACGGGGTCGGGACTTTGGGCGCCGTATGTAACGGGTTCTGGATGTTGGGTGCCGGATTTAGGTAGGCATGAGAGGATGTTTCTCGGGCGCGAGGTTAGATGACAACACAACACAGACTTTTAGTAAGTTTATTTTTCACCACTTCATTTGCCTCGAAGTGCCGACCTGAGCAAGTTTCTGGTGTTTCGTTCTAAGATTGCTATCTGCTTCACTTTACACTAATCACTGTTGCATTTTACACCTCGACGTTTCTTTTTGGCGCGAAGCTATACTTATTCAGCGATACGAGGTTTACCCTCCTAAGAACTTCGCTACACAGACCCAACTGTCAGCTTCTACGTTATTCTCTTTATATCTCACCCCCGCACTTTCTCTCTAGTCCCGTTATGGAGGAGGGGTGTATTTTCCCCCAGCTGTGTCCCTGGACTTCTGGCAAATGTCCCTCGGCTTGGGATGACAAAAGATTGTTTGTTCCCTGGCCTTCAGAAACGCACTCAGGTCAACCTACTCCCAAGAGGCAGCTTTATTGCACAATACCAAGTTATACTTATATCTAAAATCTTATATTTATGTACATTCTTAATCTAAAATTACAAATATATACATAGAAGTTCCCGTCTCAAGAGATAAGGGGTAGGATGAATACAGGAAGGAATGCTATATGTACACTAAATGGAAGACATATTTTCAATGAAGCAAAAAAGAAAAAAAGAAAATGATACAATAATCAGAAGCGTTATGAGCTATGGAGTTGATGTGTGGGCTGTGAACTCACAACTGAAAAAAGGGAAAATTGCTTCCTGCGAAATGGACTACTGGAGATGTTCTGAGAGAATGTACAGGAAAGAAAAAAATAGAAATTCACACATTAAAGAAATTAAGAAGATTCAATACTCAATTTTAGACTTTAAAGTAAGAGCTCACTGCTGCAGTAGGACGGCGAGTAACTCGTGCCAGACTAACCAGCACGATGCGCAGTAGCAAGAGCTCACTGCTGCAGTAGGACGACGAGTAACTCGTGCCAGACTAACCAGCACGATGCGCAGTAGTAAGAGCTCACTGCTGCAGTAGGACGGCGAGTAACTCGTGCCAGACTAACCAGCACGATGCGTAGTAGCAAGAGCTCACTGCTGCAGTAGGACGGCGAGTAACTCGTGCCAGGCTAACCAGCACGATGCGCAATAGCAAGAGCTCACTGCTGCAGTAGGACGACGAGTAACTCGTGACAGACTAACCAGCACGATGCGCAATAGCAAGAGCTCACTGCTGCAGTAGGACGGCGAGTAACTCGTGCCAGTCTAACCAGCACGATGCGTAGTAGTAAGAGCTCACTGCTGCAGTAGGACGGCGAGTAACTCGTGACAGTCTAACCAGCACGATGCGCAGTAGTAAGAGCTCACTGCTGCAGTAGGACGGCGAGTAACTCGTGCCAGACTAACCAGCACGATGCGCAGTAGCAAGAGCTCACTGCTGCAGTAGGACGACGAGTAACTCGTGCCAGACTAACCAGCACGATGCGCAGTAGTAAGAGCTCACTGCTGCAGTAGGACGGCGAGTAACTCGTGCCAGACTAACCAGCACGATGCGCAGTAGCAAGAGCTCACTGCTGCAGTAGGACGACGAGTAACTCGTGCCAGACTAACCAGCACGATGCGCAGTAGTAAGAGCTCACTGCTGCAGTAGGACGGCGAGTAACTCGTGACAGACTAACCAGCACGATGCGCAGTAGCAAGAGCTCACTGCTGCAGTAGGACGGCGAGTAACTCGTGTCAGACTAACCAGCACGATGCGCAGTAGCAAGAGCTCACTGCTGCAGTAGGACGGCGAGTAACTCGTGCCAGACTAACCAGCACGATGCGCAGTAGTAAGAGCTCACTGCTGCAGTAGGACGGCGAGTAACTCGTGCCAGACTAACCAGCACGATGCGCAGTAGCAAGAGCTCACTGCTGCAGTAGGACGGCGAGTAACTCGTGTCAGACTAACCAGCACGATGCGCAGTAGCAAGAGCTCACTGCTGCAGTAGGACGGCGAGTAACTCGTGCCAGACTAACCAGCACGATGCGTAGTAGTAAGAGCTCACTGCTGCAGTAGGACGGCGAGTAACTCGTGCCAGACTAACCAGCACGATGCGCAGTAGCAAGAGCTCACTGCTGCAGTAGGACGGCGAGTAACTCGTGCCAGAATAACCAGCACGATGAGCAGTAGTAAGAGCTCACTGCTGCAGTAGGACGACGAGTAACTCGTGCCAGACTAACCAGCACGATGCGCAGTAGTAAGAGCTCACTGCTGCAGTAGGACGGCGAGTAACTCGTGCCAGACTAACCAGCACGATGCGCAGTAGCAAGAGCCCACTGCTGCAGTAGGACGGCGAGTAACTCGTGCCAGACTAACCAGCACGATGCGCAGTAGCAAGAGCTCACTGCTGCAGTAGGACGGCGAGTAACTCGTGCCAGACTAACCAGCGCGATGCGCAGTAGTAAGAGCTCACTGCTGCAGTAGGACGGCGAGTAACTCGTGACAGTCTAACCAGCACGATGCGCAGTAGTAAGAGCTCACTGCTGCAGTAGGACGGCGAGTAACTCGTGCCAGACTAACCAGCACGATGCGTAGTAGCAAGAGCTCACTGCTGCAGTAGGACGACGAGTAACTCGTGACAGACTAACCAGCACGATGCGCAGTAGTAAGAGCTCACTGCTGCAGTAGGACGACGAGTAACTCGTGCCAGACTAACCAGCACGATGCGCAGTAGCAAGAGCTCACTGCTGCAGTAGAACGGTGAGTAACTCGTGCCAGGCTAACCAGCACGATGCGTAGTAGCAAGAGCTCACTGCTGCAGTAGGACGACGAGTAACTCGTGCCAGACTAACCAGCACGATGCGTAGTAGCAAGAGCTCACTGCTGCAGTAGGACGACGAGTAACTCGTGCCAGACTAACCAGCACGATGCGCAGTAGCAAGAGCTCACTGCTGCAGTAGGACGGCGAGTAACTCGTGCCAGACTAACCAGCGCGATGCGCAGTAGTAAGAGCTCACTGCTGCAGTAGGACGGCGAGTAACTCGTGACAGTCTAACCAGCACGATGCGCAGTAGTAAGAGCTCACTGCTGCAGTAGGACGACGAGTAACTCGTGCCAGACTAACCAGCACGATGCGCAGTAGCAAGAGCTCACTGCTGCAGTAGGACGGCGAGTAACTCGTGCCAGGCTAACCAGCACGATGCGTAGTAGCAAGAGCTCACTGCTGCAGTAGGACGACGAGTAACTCGTGCCAGACTAACCAGCACGATGCGTAGTAGCAAGAGCTCACTGCTGCAGTAGGACGACGAGTAACTCGTGCCAGACTAACCAGCACGATGCGCAGTAGCAAGAGCTCACTGCTGCAGTAGGACGGCGAGTAACTCGTGCCAGACTAACCAGCACGATGCGCAGTAGCAAGAGCTCACTGCTGCAGTAGGACGGCGAGTAACTCGTGCCAGACTAACCAGCACGATGCGCAGTAGTAAGAGCTCACTGCTGCAGTAGGACGGCGAGTAACTCGTGACAGTCTAACCAGCACGATGCGCAGTAGTAAGAGCTCACTGCTGCAGTAGGACGGCGAGTAACTCGTGCCAGACTAACCAGCACGATGCGCAATAGTAAGAGCTCACTGCTGCAGTAGGATGGCGAGTAACTCGTGCCAGACTAACCAGCACGATGCGCAATAGCAAGAGCTCACTGCTGCAGTAGGATGGCGAGTAACTCGTGCCAGACTAACCAGCACGATGCGCAATAGCAAGAGCTCACTGCTGCAGTAGGACGGCGAGTAACTCGTGCCAGACTAACCAGCACGATGCGCAATAGCAAGAGCTCACTGCTGCAGTAGGATGGCGAGTAACTCGTGCCAGACTAACCAGCACGATGCGCAGTAGTAAGAGCTCACTGCTGCAGTAGGACGACGAGTAACTCGTGCCAGACTAACCAGCACGATGCGTAGTAGCAAGAGCTCAGTGCTGCAGTAGGACGGCGAGTAACTCGTGACAGTCTAACCATCACGATGCGCAGTAGCAAGAGCTCACTGCTGCAGTAGGACGGCGAGTAACTCGTGCCAGACTAACCAGCACGATGCGCAGTAGCAAGAGCTCACTGCTGCAGTAGGACGGCGAGTAACTCGTGCCAGACTAACCAGCACGATGCGCAATAGCAAGAGCTCACTGCTGCAGTAGGACGACGAGTAACTCGTGCCAGACTAACCAGCACGATGCGCAGTAGCAAGAGCTCACTGCTGCAGTAGGACGGCGAGTAACTCGTGCCAGGCTAACCAGCACGATGCGTAGTAGCAAGAGCTCACTGCTGCAGTAGGACGGCGAGTAACTCGTGCCAGACTAACCAGCACGATGCGCAGTAGCAAGAGCTCACTGCTGCAGTAGGATGGCGAGTAACTCGTGCCAGACTGACCAGCACGATGCGCAATAGCAAGAGCTCACTGCTGCAGTAGGACGACGAGTAACTCGTGCCAGACTAACCAGCACGATGCGCAGTAGCAAGAGCTCACTGCTGCAGTAGGACGGCGAGTAACTCGTGCCAGGCTAACCAGCACGATGCGTAGTAGCAAGAGCTCACTGCTGCAGTAGGACGGCGAGTAACTCGTGACAGACTAACCAGCACGATGCGTAGTAGCAAGAGCTCACTGCTGCAGTAGGACGGCGAGTAACTCGTGCCAGACTAACCAGCACGATGCGTAGTAGCAAGAGCTCACTGCTGCAGTAGGACGGCGAGTAACTCGTGCCAGACTAACCAGCACGATGCGCAGTAGCAAGAGCTCACTGCTGCAGTAGGACGGCGAGTAACTCGTGCCAGGCAAACCAGCACGATGCGCAGTAGCAAGAGCTCACTGCTGCAGTAGGACGGCGAGTAACTCGTTACAGACTAACCAGCACGATGTGAACACGAGGATCGCTCCGTGTAGTGTGACTGAGAATTCAGATAAAAACAGAGTAAACAATGTCACCAGTTCAGAACAAATTACAGGGAAAGTGTTGCACAGCCAGATTGGTATGTAATGTGTGTATAAATTTATGATGAGGGAAGCTGCAGAGGGAACCCCTATTCAATTAAGTCCCTAGTGTAGTGGAAACCACCGGTGTATCATTTAGTTCGGTTGAACCTCCTTTATACGTAACCCAGCTCTACGTAATTCGCATTTATACGTGCATTTTTGTACGTCCCGGCAAAATGTAGTTTAGAAACGCGTTAATAGAATCTTATTTATACGTCATGCATCTATACGTAATTCGTGGTTATACGTATTAAATTTCAGTGAAATACAACTGAGTTTTACGTAATTATAATGAGCACACGGCATGTTATGTTAAAAGAAATTTGAGGCGTATGTTCTTTATCTCTGTTTACAAAGACCCAACCTGAGCGGGCGTCTTTCGGTGGGACAATGTCATAGCAACAAACAAAAATTATCGCTATCTGATGTTTACCGTTGAACAGCGGTTTTGTCTTTCAGTTCTCACTTGCTTTTAATCAGCCATGTAGAACAGGAAATGGAAATGGTACACACTAGATCAGAAAGTAAAATTCATACGAGAGGTGGAACTTAATCTACACAAAACCAAAACCAAATTGCTCAGACTTAGGAATTGTTTATACCGCGATACGTAGAGTCATCAGTAACAAGATTAGCTGTATGTACTTAATGCAAGAAAAGTGAAACAAGTCAAATTAAATGTTTTCCTTAAAGGAGGACCAAGTTCAAAATAATGGTTTCTTCATACATATCTTTGTTTGTAAAATGTTACACATGTAGGCCTACTGTAGTGCTTTTATTTTTAAAAAAAGAAAAAAACAATATGCTGGTTTATCAAAACCTCACTTTAAGTAAATCTGAGTTATAAGCAATCTTCCCTTTTTCCTTGATATCCAAATAAATCAGGTCCAACCATATATGTTTTTAACACCTTATAAAGAAAGACAGAAGAACGACGAAAGCCGACTTACACGATTTTAATGATTGCGTTGTTCGCCTTGGGTGAATGAATTCTAATACACTTCAAAAGATCCAGTATAAATGAAGAGCATCAATTGGTTTCGATGGCAGTATTAACACGCTCCTGAACATCTTACATAAACTTCTCGGAGCTTCAAAAATTTACCCCTCCTATATATATTTAAAACACGTAATTTGTAGTGTGACGATTATATTTTTGTAAATTGTTGTTTAGTATAAATTTATAGAATTTAAATATTTGGGACATAGTATATTAAAGTCGGGACATGCGAGTTCCAATTGACATGCGTGCGAGTCATTGTCTGCAAGATCACGTTGCACGAGCAGATGTCGCGAGTCGTGCTGGGTTGCACAGTTTAGCTGACGCGTGCTGGCAAATGCCTCGCTAAGCTACTTCCTCAGTGAGTATTGCTTATTTAAATCCCAAGTTTGATCTAGAGGGACCGAGCGGGATGGCTCAGGCAGAACGTCCATGGCCTGCATTCGGGAAGTCACGAGTTCGATCCGCGCACTCTGAGAGGGAGTTTTCAGAGGTTTTTCCATGTCACTTAGGCGAATGCTGGGGTTGCACTATTTCATACCACGGTTTCCTTTCCATCTTTTTCCTTCATTTCACTTCCTCATCACCTTCCAGATGTACTTTCAGGCATGTAGTGTTGCAGTGCCGGACAGATGGCGCGGATGATTACTGCTGTTCTCAGTGCTAGGTGGCGTTGGCCAGCCTTGTCCTCCGTCTGGGGAGAAGCTCAAGGCGACACCGGACTTGCAGTGTGTTGTCTGGTTGGCAGGGCCTGGCGCCAGCATGAAGAAACCTCAGCACTTGTTAGGGACTTCCGCCCGTCTCTGTGGTCTGTCTAGCTGCGACCCTGTACGGCACTTTCGGTTCTCTCCTTTCATCCCTGCCTCCTGGGGGAGGGGGGGTGGTAGCCACAATAAATCTGTGTAGGTAGGCTTAACATCCGCTTTTACTACTGCGGCACTGCAGGCGATGATACTGATGATAACCCGAAGGAAACCCGCCCCAGCGTCGCTTCGTGCATCACGAATCCCACATGCGGTTACCTGGGATCGAACCGGACCGCTTTGGTGAGAAGCGAATGGTCTCTTTTACGATGGAAGTTGCATCGCCAGGAATCACCGCGAAGATAATGTTGACAGCTAACATTGGCCACCATTTTCTCTCCGTCCAGTAGAATGTAAATTAATAAATTCATTTATGTGCATTAAACCCTCTTTAAACAAGGATTGCATTTTGACTTGCGGGATTAATCCTTCACCACATTTCCAGCCACCCCTAGGAAACGGTAGCCTCATGGTAGGTCATCCATCCCTCTGAAGATGCCCTTCTTTGGTGTCAGACGCCAGCCCCCAATGTCACAATCTGCGGGCGGCGGCGGCGGTGGAGGCGGCGGCCTACTTTTACATACACACTTTAACGCGCATTAAAATATAGGTCTCTGGCCTTTCAAGCATTTAAATGCTGGGATTTAAATCGCCCGTAATTTAGCTGACATACCTATATGATGAACTTTGACTACGTAGACAGTAAAGTGTAGGAAGTATTAAAGGACACTATAGCTTTTTTGTTCATTTGGACAAAAAAAAATCACTCCTGCCCTTCCTCAACATTCAAATACGTTTGTTACTAGCTGTTACAAGTTAGGTGAAGTCAAACGTTCGTGTAATCCAAGAGATTTCTGTTCCCACTGACTACACTCGCCATTACATCAGCTCAAAGTAATCCAGAGTGCAAACAAATGCATTGTGCCAATATATTCATGAAGCAGGAATGCGTGTCCTCGTCAAACTACAACAAAAACAAGTCCTGTCAACAGAACAATGTCAAACAGCGTGTCATATTTTATAAATGCACTGGGAGACAATAGCGAGGTGATGTACAGTAAAGTACGGTTCGCATTATCACCAATATATCGGCATTTTGATGTGCTCACAGTATCACCAACAGTAAGGAATATATCGGCATTTTAATGTACTCACAGTATCACCAACAGTAAGGAATATATCGGCATTTTAATGTGCTCACAGTATCACCAACAGTAAGGAATATATCGGCATTTTGATGTGCTCACAGTATCACCAACAGTAAGGAATATATCGGCATTTTAATGTGCTCACAGTATCACCAACAGTAAGGAATATATCCGCATTTTAATGTGCTCACAGTATCACCAACAGTAAGGAATATATCGGCATTTTGATGTGCTCACAGTATCACCAACAGTAAGGAATATATCGGCATTTTAATGTGCTCACAGTATCACCAATAGTAAGGAATATATCCGCATTTTAATGTGCTCACAGTATCACCAACAGTAAGGAATATATCGGCATTTTAATGTGCTCACAGTATCACCAACAGTAAGGAATATATCGGCATTTTGATGTGCTCACAGTATCACCAACAGTAAGGAATATATCGGCATTTTGATGTGCTCACAGTATCACCAACAGTAAGGAATATATCGGCATTTTAATGTGCTCACAGTATCACCAACAGTAAGGAATATATCGGCATTTTGATGTGCTCACAGTATCACCAACAGTAAGGAATATATCGGCATTTTGATGTGCTCACAGTATCACCAACAGTAAGGAATATATCGGCATTTTAATGTGCTCACAGTATCACCAACAGTAAGGAATATATCGGCATTTTAATGTGCTGACAGTATCACCAATAGTAAGGAATATATCGGCATTTTAATGTGCTCACAGTATCACCAATAGTAAGGAATATATCGGCATTTTGATGTGCTCACAGTATCACCAACAGTAAGGAATATATCGGCATTTTAATGTGCTCACAGTATCACCAACAGTAAGGAATATATCGGCATTTTAATGTGCTCACAGTATCACCAACAGTAAGGAATATATCGGCATTTTAATGTGCTCACAGTATCACCAACAGTAAGGAATATATCGGCATTTTAATGTGCTGACAGTATCACCAATAGTAAGGAATATATCGGCATTTTGATGTGCTCACAGTATCACCAACAGTAAGGAATATATCGGCATTTTAATGTGCTCACAGTATCACCAACAGTAAGGAATATATCGGCATTTTAATGTGCTCACAGTATCACCAACAGTAAGGAATATATCGGCATTTTAATGTGCTCACAGTATCACCAACAGTAAGGAATATATCGGCATTTTAATGTGCTGACAGTATCACCAATAGTAAGGAATATATCGGCATTTTAATGTGCTGACAGTATCACCAATAGTAAGGAATATATCGGCATTTTGATGTGCTCACAGTATCACCAACAGTAAGGAATATATCGGCATTTTAATGTGCTCACAGTATCACCAACAGTAAGGAATATATCGGCATTTTAATGTGCTCACAGTATCACCAACAGTAAGGAATATATCGGCATTTTAATGTGCTCACAGTATCACCAACAGTAAGGAATATATCGGCATTTTAATGTGCTCACAGTATCACCAACAGTAAGGAATATATCGGCATTTTAATGTGCTGACAGTATCACCAATAGTAAGGAATATATCGGCATTTTAATGTGCTGACAGTATCACCAACAGTAAGGAATATATCGGCATTTTAATGTGCTCACAGTATCACCAACAGTAAGGAATATATCGGCATTTTAATGTGCTCACAGTATCACCAACAGTAAGGAATATATCGGCATTTTAATGTGCTGACAGTATCACCAATAGTAAGGAATATATCGGCATTTTGATGTGCTCACAGTATCACCAACAGTAAGGAATATATCGGCATTTTAATGTGCTCACAGTATCACCAACAGTAAGGAATATATCGGCATTTTAATGTGCTCACAGTATCACCAATAGTAAGGAATATATCGGCATTTTGATGTGCTCACAGTATCACCAACAGTAAGGAATATATCGGCATTTTAATGTGCTCACAGTATCACCAACAGTAAGGAATATATCGGCATTTTAATGTGCTCACAGTATCACCAATAGTAAGGAATATATCGGCATTTTGATGTGCTCACAGTATCACCAACAGTAAGGAATATATCGGCATTTTAATGTGCTCACAGTATCACCAACAGTAAGGAATATATCGGCATTTTAATGTGCTCACAGTATCACCAATAGTAAGGAATATATCGGCATTTTGATGTGCTCACAGTATCACCAACAGTAAGGAATATATCGGCATTTTAATGTGCTCACAGTATCACCAACAGTAAGGAATATATCGGCATTTTAATGTGCTCACAGTATCACCAACAGTAAGGAATATATCGGCATTTTAATGTGCTCACAGTATCACCAACAGTAAGGAATATATCGGCATTTTAATGTGCCACAGTATCACCAATAGTAAGGAATATATCGGCATTTTAATGTGCTCACAGTATCACCAACAGTAAGGAATATATCGGCATTTTAATGTGCTCACAGTATCACCAACAGTAAGGAATATATCGGCATTTTAATGTGCCACAGTATCACCAACAGTAAGGAATATATCGGCATTTTAATGTGCTCACAGTATCACCAACAGTAAGGAATATATCGGCATTTTAATGTGCTGACAGTATCACCAACAGTAAGGAATATATCGGCATTTTAATGTGCCACAGTATCACCAACAGTAAGGAATATATCGGCATTTTAATGTGCCACAGTATCACCAACAGTAAGGAATATATCGGCATTTTAATGTGCCACAGTATCACCAATAGTAAGGAATATATCGGCATTTTAATGTGCTCACAGTATCACCAACAGTAAGGAATATATCGGCATTTTAATGTGCCACAGTATCACCAACAGTAAGGAATATATCGGCATTTTAATGTGCTGACAGTATCACCAATAGTAAGGAATATATCGGCATTTTAATGTGCTCACAGTATCACCAAGAGTAAGGAATATATCGGCATTTTAATGTGCTCACAGTATCACCAATAGTAAGGAATATATCGGCATTTTAATGTGCTCACAGTATCACCAGTAGTAAGGAATATATCGGCATTTTAATGTGCTCACAGTATCACCAACAGTAAGGAATATATCGGCATTTTAATGTGCTCACAGTATCACCAACAGTAAGGAATATATCGGCATTTTAATGTGCTCACAGTATCACCAACAGTAAGGAATATATCGGCATTTTAATGTGCTCACAGTATCACCAGTAGTAAGGAATATATCGGCATTTTAATGTGCTCACAGTATCACCAAGAGTAAGGAATATATCGGCATTTTAATGTGCTCACAGTATCACCAACAGTAAGGAATATATCGGCATTTTAATGTGCTCACAGTATCACCAACAGTAAGGAATATATCGGCATTTTAATGTGCTCACAGTATCACCAACAGTAAGGAATATATCGGCATTTTAATGTGCTCACAGTATCACCAACAGTAAGGAATATATCGGCATTTTAATGTGCTCACAGTATCACCAGTAGTAAGGAATATATCGGCATTTTAATGTGCTCACAGTATCACCAAGAGTAAGGAATATATCGGCATTTTAATGTGCTCACAAAGAAACAATGAAAGCCAAAAAATGCTTGAATAGAAGTGAAAATTGCTTTCTAGCAGGCAGTTTGTCTAATAGTTAATAACAATCAGGTAGCAGGGACATTCGTCATGCACACAAACCAATCTAGCTCCTGCATATCTTGGCTGTGACGTCACGAGCAGAACAGGTATGCTGCATCTCCATGACCTGGTCATGAATGGTATATCTAAAAATATATATCTAAAAATTTGAATTTGTAATACAGTTATTACAGTTCTTTTAATATAAAACAGTTTGTGTCTGTGTTCCTTTCTGAACAGTAAAATGTATTCCCTTAAATGGATTCAAAACTATAGTATACTTTTACTTATTAAGAAATAATAGTAGTAATATCTTAAGATTATGGCAAATGATACGTCCGTTTACTTTCAATGTCACTTTATTTCTTCTAAAACTGAATCACAAATCACAGTTCTCTGTTTTATCGTTAACATAATTTAAAGTGCGTTGTGACCTTGCAATCTACACCTGTTCTGTTCTGTAGTAACCTTGACACAAATACTGCTCACTGTTCTAATAATCAACTATTCAACTCAGGTCTAAAAACTGACTGTTCGCACGTACAAACAACTCTGACGATACACTCACTAAAACTAGTTCAACACTCACTGGTCCAATACAAACGCTCTCAATACTCTTTTACATAGTCGAGTGGCGTTTCTCGAAGCTTCTCGTAAAAGCCCGATCTTTGTAACTTCTCAAATTGTCTGGAATCCCTTTGTTCTGGCCCGCTCTGTAGAGGTCTGTGCAACTATTATTTATACCCATTTAATTTGCATGTATAATAAAACTTGAGAAATGAAATAATATAGTCTAAGTGCGGGAAGTTTACGAACGCCCTGTATATTAAGTGTCTATTTCAAATTTCAAGCCTGCTAAGTAATACTGAGAGAACAGCTTTTGTTTTTGGACACAATGTGGGATAAAAAAAGTGTACAGCGTTGCACAGAACGAAAACGGCAGAAGGTACTGAATGATCAACATTAAGCAGAACAGGTTACACGTCTCTCAGCCGGATGGCGGTGAAGCGTGAGGCTTCGGTGTGAGTCGAACTCTCGCAAACGTGGCACGTCTTTGTCACCTGATGCAATACGTCGCTTATTAAGCAAAATGACTATTTGAGTTCCGGTTTTGTGTTCCCAAAATGTATGCACTTATGATTCACACAGAATTCTAAGAGTGCCGAAAGGAAGTTATTTCAAGAGAGATTTCCTGATGTTCAGGTTCAATGTCAAACTGCAATTCATACATTAGCATATAAATTACGTTAAATGGAAGGTATTGTTGATAAGAAACAAAAAATCACGTACAGGACTCACAGAAGAAACTGGATTACCTTGGACACACTGGAGAATCACTTCGACGTCTTTTCCAGCAAATGGAAACTTCCGTTGGCTCGGCTCAAACGCCTACAAAATTACACAAGTTAAAACCCTAGAAAATGACTGTGATGCATGAACCTAAACTGGGTGACCTTGCATTAAGGATGCAATCTTGTGAATAGGTTTTCCATCAGGTACATCACGGTCAAATGGACCCTTATCTAATTTTCGTGGTTCTTATAGATGGGTATATTAATACAAAAAAATGGCTATTGGAGTGCTGCAAAGCCTAAATAACGTCACCAGGAATCCCTGGATCATCAAAAAATAGAAGTGTGGTATGCTATTAGCGGCGAGAGGATAACAGGTCAGATTTTCTTTGCTGAAGCAATTAATGGCGAGAGGTATGTGCAAAGCATTTTGCAGCCTTTTGTTGGCGAATTAACCAAAAGGGAAAGAAGTAGTGCAGCTTTCCAGTAGGACTCTGCAACTCCATGGAAGTGTTTGAAGATCGAATTATCAGGATCACTAACAACTATGGTCCCGCGTTCCCCTCATTTAACCCTTTTATCTCATGTGGTGAATTAAAAGAGAAAGTTTAAATAAATCTACATACTTTGGAGGAGCTTAAAAATAGCATTCAAGAAGAAATTGCTGCCATTCTGAGAGGGAACTCAATCTGCAATAACAAATTTCCTAAAGAGGTGTCAGAAATGCTTCAACAATGAAGTGGCCAGTTTCAATATCTGCTGGCTTGAGATACACGTGTTTACTTTCTGTTCTTTGTTTGAAATAACTCACGTGACTAACCATAGTATGTTTACTGTGAACGTACTCACACATATAGCAAGTAGCACCACCGGCTGGCTGAGAGTCGACCTGTTCTGCTCTATATTGATCAGTGATCACCCAGTATACCGGTAGAAGGGAAGTCATTACATTAATGTATACCAGTGATATATCTCGGTATTTGGAACACATATTGTATATTACGTTTTTTGTCTCTGACCCTTTCCTACGGATATATTTTAGTTTTCTCGAAAACAACCTGGGAACACTGCAGATTGTATGGGTGTCACTTTCACTAGGTCAGTACATAAACAAACACAGTAACGGTGCGTCTTGAGAACAGATACCGTGCTTCAATCACAAGCGTTAGCTCCCAAAACATTACGCGAAAGCGAAAGCGCCAAACCTGTTTATATCCATAAACCAGGTCAATTTCCTGACCAACCTCAACGCAACATTGTCGACCTATTTCACGTCTGAAAGAGCTGCTCGGAGTATTCCTTCACGTGTTTTAAGTGATTAATTATTTCATAAACCTATGTGATGCCCCATAATTACTACCGAAGCTATGTCAGAAATAAGTTACTCTACGCATCTTACAAGTAACAAACTGTTATCTTTATACATTCTTGTGGAATTACGCATCCAAGTTGGAACAAAAACCATTTTTTTTAAATCGGTTGATCAAAGAACAAAATACCATTAGACTTTTTTCTTTGTAATGCTTCTATGAAACACATATTAGAAGGAATGTAATGACTTCCCTTCCATCCTGTATATGATGTAATTAAACATTTCCGTAACTTCTGAAAATATACGAAAATAGGTTCAACACAGCATAGAGTATTTGGAAATTAATAGTAAGTTCACGTGGTGTTTGAATTTCCTGTGTCGATTCTGTAAAGGTGGAATTACGAGTGGAATTACGAGCGTTGGGAGAGAGAGAGAGAGACAGAGAGAGGGAGGGAGAGACATAGAGACAGAGGGAGAGAGACAGGGAGAGAGGGAGAGGGACGGAGAGAGAGGGGGAGAGAGGGGGAGGGAGATGGAGGGCGAGAGAGACAGGGAGAGGGAGATAGAGACAGAGAGGGACAGAGAGGGACAGAGAGAGACAGAGAGGGACAGAGAGAGATAGAGAGAGGGAGGGAGAGAGAGACAGAGAGACAGAGAGGGACAGAGAGAGACCGAGAGGGACAGAGAGAGACAGAGAGAGACAGAGAGAGACAGAGAGAGACAGAGAGAGACAGAGAGTTACAGAGAGAGACAGGGTGAGAGAGTGAGAGAGAGAGAGAAACAGAGAGGGACAGAGAGACAGAGACAGAGAGACAGAGAGAGACAGAGAGGGACAGAGAGGGACAGAGAGAGACAGAGAGAGACAGAGAGAGACAGAGACCGAGAGAGACAGAGAGAGACAGAGACCGAGAGAGACAGAGACAGAGAGAGACAGAGAGAGACAGAGACAGAGAGAGACAGAGAGAGACAGAGACAGAGAGAGACAGAGAGAGACAGAGAGAGACAGAGAGACACAGAGAGGGACAGAGAGGGACAGAGAGAGACAGAGAGAGACAGAGAGACAGAGAGAGACAGAGACAGAGAGAGATAGAGTGAGACAGAGAGACACAGAGAGGGACAGAGAGAGACAGAGGGAGAGACAGAGAGGGACAGAGAGACAGAGACAGAGAGAGATAGAGTGAGACAGAGAGGGACAGAGAGAGACAGAGGGAGAGACAGAGAGGGACAGAGAGACAGAGACAGAGAGAGATAGAGTGAGACAGAGAGGGACAGAGAGAGACAGAGGGAGAGACAGAGAGACAGAGAGGGACAGAGAGAGACAGAGAGGGACAGAGAGAGACAGAGAGGGACAGAGAGAGACAGAGAGGGACAGAGAGAGACAGAGAGAGACAGAGGGAGAGACAGAGAGGGACAGAGAGACAGAGACAGAGAGAGATAGAGTGAGACAGAGAGGGACAGAGAGAGACAGAGGGAGAGACAGAGAGGACAGAGAGAGACAGAGAGGGACAGAGAGAGATAGAGAGACAGAGAGAGATAGAGAGACAGAGAGAGGGAGGGAGAGAGAGACAGAGAGAGACAGAGACAGAGAGAGACAGAGAGGGACAGAGAGAGACAGAGAGAGACAGAGGGAGAGACAGAGAGGGACAGAGAGGGACAGAGGGAGAGACAGAGAGGGACAGAGAGGGACAGAGAGAGACAGAGAGAGACAGAGAGACACAGAGAGGGACAGAGAGAGACAGAGGGAGAGACAGAGAGGGACAGAGAGACAGAGACAGAGAGAGATAGAGTGAGACAGAGAGGGACAGAGAGAGACAGAGGGAGAGACAGAGAGACAGAGAGGGACAGAGAGAGATCTTCCCACCATCATAGCGAGCGTCTAATGAGACGATTAGCATCCTTCCGCGACGAGGAAACCCTCAACGAAAGGAGAGATTACAAATAAAGTAGCGTGAGCCACGTAACGTTCTCTCCAACATTTTGAAGGGCGTTTAGGGATTTTACGAAAGGAAAGTTTAATTAACTCTCGCAGGTGCAACAGGACGCATGTCACAATATGGGGTGAGGGGGTGAGGTGGTGAGGGGGTGAGGGGATGGATGAAACATCTGACTCGCGCATTATCGACAGTGCTATTGTGTCATTTTGCGCTTTAAATTAACTGCGACAAACTAAAACTTCACATCCAATACCATTCAACATAAGCGTGACAAGCGCTTCGAATGTCAAACTGTTCATTTCGGGAACGGGGCAAAGGACTCCATAAACTAAAGAGGGCTAGTTTCGAGAATACACTGCACATTCACGCGAACTTGTAGCTCCAGATGCGCAATTGTCAAACACGTCACTTTGTAAACGCTCTTTTATGTTACGATAAATTTCAGAGATCGCTGTTTGGACTATCTCCTTGAGTGTTTTATTCGCTCAGCAATGACCGGGGCAACCCAGTAAAGACCTCAACAGACAGTCAGTCACATGCGGGAGGTACCAAGTTCGATTCCAGTTGGGCTGTTTACTCTGACTTGTATTTGTTTCATGCTTTTCTGTGGTTAGTAAACAAACGCCGCGAATTTTCCAATCATTTTATACTTTAGTAATGTTTCAGGGTGGAAGGATCAGGCGATTGGACAGCAATCGAGGCGTGTGGGGGTGGAATTTGTTCTGAAGAAGTGTCTGCTCTGGTTTATGGTATGTGGCGGTCTCCAGCGAGACTTCTTCATAGGGAGAGGAAGCCCTAAGTGGACGTCAGAATATAATATCTGTAAACGTTAAGGAGCCAGCCTACCGCCCCGGATCTGGTCGTCCGCGGTGTCTAATTTGTTTCACCCCTTCCTACCGGAGCTTCCATGTTTACTTCAGTGCTGGGATCCTCCGCTTCAATACAATCCTTGGTTCTTATGCTGCTCCCACGAAGTGTACATAAATAGTAGAGAATCGAAACACAATCAGGCCATCTCTGTCGCGTGCAGAACACCGCAATCCATCCTATCTTTATTTCCCTGATTGCACAGTTAAGTTTAGATACCTGCATACGACGATGCTGAGTAAAGAGGAGAAACATTAGCACCTAGATCCCCGAGCACGTTAAACTGCATCCACGGCGTCGCAGGTCATTCACGACCGCTGGATGACCACTTACTTTGCGCAGGCTTCTATTGGTCGGGTACTAAAATGTTTTAGATTTCCCAAGCAGTTTAACCATGACTGAATAAATAATACTTTGGAAGAAAGATACCGCAGTAAGTAACCTGTAAGCTTTATACATTTATACACTCCATAACAATCTTCTAATTTCCTCAGATTGATTCTTTTAGTGGTTTCTGAGATAAAAACCTCTTGTACCAGCCATTCTTGCAAACTCTTATTCCTATATCTTCTTCGTGTTAGTAGAGATAAACATTTGCACAAATAAAATTATCTTCTTGCTTATTTCCTTGTAGGTACAAGGGGAATATGGGAATACGGTAGGTCATTTGACGAACGTTTAATTTTCCAAAACTCACACAAATAACAAGAAATATCTCCGAAATGGTTAACTCTACAAAAAATTTATTCGTACATTAAGTGTGTGTTTTAGCAAGATGTACATTTTTGTATATTAAGATTCGGTCTATCTCTTAAGGTTTACCAGTTATGCAAAAGTCATCCATAGTAAACAGGACCACATGGGCTATATCCAGAAAATTCAAAATATACATATAATTTATCATAATATCTCTTAAACATGTCATTTTAATCAAAATCGTTAGAGGCATTTTGAAGAAAATCAAAATTTCGGAAAAAATCAAAATTTTGGAAAAAAGTTCCATGTAAAGGGTGGTTTAGGGTGGAAGAATTTTCTTCAAAATCCTCGTGTCACATCCTTAAAATATGTTAAACTTCAGTACCAACTTTGGTTTTAACTGACTTTTCGTTTTTAAGTTATGCTGTCCACAGATTGACAGATACACTGACACACACGGATCTATTTCTAAAAATGCTTTTTCTGGATTCAGGGGGCCTCAAAACACATATTTCCGGTGACATCTTGACATCGAAGTTTTGGGTGGAATAGAATACTTCCTCTATTTAATATACGTAGTAGACAAGGTAAAAAGAAATGTTCTGCTTTTTAATGATCTATCTGTAGTAAAATCCCCTTGATATTCAAGGAATTGTTTTGGAATTAAATTTCAATTATGTGTTCCAAAATATGTCTTACACACTTACCACAATACTTGCTAGTTTAAAAATCAAAGTCAAAACTAGATGCTTGTTGCCTTTGAAGTTTTCGATTAATAAAAATTGTCATGTACTTCGTCATTTGAAGTTTCTTGAAAATGGTTGGTGATAACCTTTATTTACTACTGTTAATGCAATTTTCGGAATAACTGGCAAAAGTTTTCATCACAAGGAGTTTGAATAATAATGAACACTGAAAAATAGCGAATGAAGAAAATTACTTTTAAGGGCACAAGATCATTTGAGGCTTCAAAACTATACTCCTGTAAAAGTTAGAATGAGGAATGAAGAAGTCTATGCCATAGCCGGGATTTGAACCACGGATCTTCCGCTCACGTGTGGCTGCTCTAAGCTTAAAGCTTGAGGCTTAGGTACTTAGGATTGTGGGTCGCCATTGGCGTAAGTGTTTCCAATACTAGATTCCCTTGTACTCTACTCTACTGGGACAGTGCGAATCAGGTGAAGAATTCAAGGCAGTGCCGGCATGTTCCCATGGTACCTCATTGGCTAAGGGCACCCACACTTAAAGCGGAAGATCTGTGGCTCAAATCAGATTATGGAACTGAATTTTTCATTTGAGGTTCTATCTTTTAAAGTTTACCTACACACGACTTGTTTGTGTTAGAACAATCACGTATCAATGATTGGCCCTCCTGCGTTGTCTACCGCCCTAAGAATTTTAACATGTGAAACGTTTTAACCTCAATCTTATTGGAATGGCGGAATCTGTTTTTTGCAGAGTTTCCGACACTTTTCACAGGTTTCACTTAAAGGCAATGGCTCAAAGCTTTTTACTCCCGAGTTATTCAATTATATTTACAGTATATGTAGACAGTGGCATTTTCAAAGTATCAATTCCTCACATGCATCTCTTGCTGTGTGGATGCATGCCTTTAGGTATTTGCTTTGAGAAAAGCTTTTACCGAATTAAGTTGTTATATTAGCAGAGAGAGTGCAATGAAAGTCTGCGAGCTGTTAAAAGCAAAGGACCGCAAGAATATTAACAACATTCCTGCAGAGTTTGCACAGCGCATTTAACGGAAGCCTGAAAATGTTTTACTACAACAAAATATCCGGTGCCTGGCTAATTCGCACACTGGATGCATTAGAGGCAAATTAAAGGGCTATAATTCAACCAAAGTACTACAAGTTAGATGATACTTTATCATATCCAGAATTCAACCTTTTAGACACTTAATTCCTTTTTAGTAAATTCTTTAAAGGGAACTAAATGGAAAAAACAACACGAAACACAAATGTAATAAAAATGTACCTAAATTAATGATAAGCAGAGATCTTGATTCTCCAAAGACTAATGGTGCTGATAATAATAATGATGTTAGCAATAACAATGTAGTTTTAAAAATTTACTTACGACCTAAAATATAGAAGAAAGGGAAATGTTGTTTCTTTGAATGCCAAATATGCATATGCTCACAATGGGAGCTACATTAATATATAACTTACAGTTGGTGGTTAGCCAAATACTTTTCGCAATACTAGAAAAAAGGTAAAAACAACAATAAGTCAATATTGCTTTTCCATATTTTATTGGGCATCATGAGAGAGTGAGTGAGTAAGTCAGCGAGTGTGAGTGAGTGAGTGAGTGAGTGAGTGAGTTAGTGTGTGAGTGAGTGAGTGAGTGAGTGAGTGAGTCAGTGAGAGAGTGAGGGAGTGAGTGAGTGAGTGAGTAAGTCAGCGAGTGTGAGTGAGTGAGTCAGTGAGTGAGTGAGAGAGTGAGGGAGTGAGTGAGTGAGTGAGTGAGTGTGTGAGTGAGTGAGTGTGTGAGTGAGTCAGTCAGTCAGTGAGAGAGTGAGGGAGTGAGTGAGTGAGTGAGTGAGTGAGAGAGTGAGGGAGTGAGTGAGGGAGTGAGTGTGTGAGTGAGTGAGTGAGTGAGTGAGTCAGTGAGTCAGTGAGAGAGTGAGGGAGTGAGTGAGTGAGTGAGTGAGTGTGTGAGTGAGTGAGTGAGTGAGTCAGTGAGTGAGTGAGTCAGTGAGTGAGTGAGTCAGTGAGAGTGAGTGAGTGAGTCAGTGAGTGAGTGAGTCAGTGAGTCAGTGAGTCAGTGAGAGTGAGGGAGTGAGTGAGTGTGTGAGTGAGTGAGTGAGTGAGTGAGTGAGTCAGTCAGTCAGTGAGTGAGTGAGTGAGTGAGTCAGTGAGTGAGTGAGTCAGTGAGTGAGTGAGTCAGTCAGTCAGTGAGTGAGTGAGTGAGTGAGTGAGTGAGTGAGTGAGTCAGTGAGCGAGTGAGTCAGTGAGTGAGTGTGTGGGGTTTAAGGGCCCGTCGAGAACGAGGTCGTTTGAGCCCAGTGGACATTAAGAAAACATGAATTCTTATTATAAACAAATGAAAGGCCACATCTAAGTTATATTATGAGCAAAGCCTTCTTATCCACTCTTTTGTGAATTTCATGTAAAAATCCAGGTTCCACCTCAAGATGTGCCGAACAAATAAATATAATCGAATCGCTTCTGAATATTAACATGTCCAATTGCACATTTAATATTTCAATCAATAAATAATCCACACGTTTTTCTATTTTGCAAAGGATTCATTAACAACTTATTTGTAGGTTAGTATGCTGTTGGGTGATACGTCATTTCCCAGTTTTTGCCTTGTTGCCATGAGAATTGCAAATTCAGGTTACACTACCAAATATGTGTTAACAATGATCAACTTACATATCGAGTATTGCAAAAACAAATATCTCTTCTACTACCTTATTAACATACCTGGTTTAAAAATACATCATGCATAGATGGGGTCTTTTTATTACCCCATTTCTATTTTTTGTGTGTGCTTTCTCTAAAATAGTTTTTGATCATCCTACTCTTTCTTAATTGTTTATCTATTACCCAGACATGATACTAAAAACATAATTATGTAGTTACACGTAATAATGAAATATGTAATAATTAGTTATATATCTCCTTTTCTGAAATTAAATGAAAATCGAAATAATATTTAACAAATACATGTTTATTTTGGAACAATCTTTGTAAATGAGTTTTCTATAGGTTACACACTAACACGATTTGACACTAATGCTACACTATTATCCCATTTGGACATTTTGCTATTGAGTTTCTCGGTGGACAAAATGGTAAAATGGTAAGTCTCATAAAAAACGTTTCTTCAAACAATTGTCTTTTGTAATGCGCTAAGAGAAAACTTAAAAAAGCAATTATGAGTAAAAACTATTTGTCTCAAAAGCAGGAATACAATGAAAAGAAATAGTAAATGCAGAAATATGAGTATAACAAGATAAATTATGGCCGAACTCATTTCTCAAGAATCAGCACAACAATGAAAATTTAAACTGAAGCATAAAAACTGTTTGACCAACGCAACAATGGTATATCAAATTATTCAAAAATATCCTTGTAATAAAATATAAAATACAAGGAAATAAAAGTTCCATACTGTCTACTTGGGGTCACCGTTGGCCCCAATTCAAGAAATTAGTTGTCACAACCAAACAGGATTAAAAAAAGAAAATTATAACCTCAAAATTATGTAAGAAGAAAGTTCAAAGGAGGCTTATTTGTAGGAATAGATTTCAGTGAATAAAACAACAGAAGTTATTAGAGTTTCAAAATGCTTGAGGTAAAAAAGAGCCCATGCATGCTGCGAGGGTTAAAGGCACAAACTCGTGAGCAGGAGGTCTAGGTTCAAATTCCGTCAGGAGCCTCTTTCAGGTTTTCCTCAGACCTCACGTAGGGAAGGTAACCAAAACGTAAGCCTGGAATGTTTTCTTTCCAAATTCCCTTTCCGAATTAGCATTTCCTTCCACGTATCACCAGTGTCGCTGCCCATGAAGTAAGGAAGGGGTGTTAAGAGCTACTGAAAAGATTGAGATTTTCAGGTTTATAATTGGAAGCTTATATTGACAATCCTATCGGTCAATTCCGTCATATCCTGATAAAGATATTCATAATGTGTCTGTGCCAACTTTCCAGACACAGGACTGACTTGTCACTGTGCCAGCAGTTATCCACATGCTTTGTCCTCCCAATTTATCAAAATCCTGTGCAGCAAAGCACTTTAGAAGATTACAGCCTCTTTATTTTAAATTTAAAGAAAATGGTCACTGCATATTCCCATGCTATTTTCCCAGGAGTAACAGTGAGGGAAGGTAAATGGCAGTCCTACCTGTTTCAGCCAGCCAGTCAGACAGCCAGCCAGCCAGACAGACAGACAGACAGCCAGACAGACAGACAGCCAGACAGACACAGCTAGTGCACTGTCTTGGATGGTTGTCGCTATCTTTAGCAGAGGCTACACGAGGAGAAATTAATGGATACAAGTCCTTCTCAAAAAAGGATGTCGGAATTTTATTGGAAAGGGATTGTAGGAAAACTAGACGGAGGTAACTTAAGAAACATTATAATGTATTCTATCAGGTTCAGTTCTAACGGAAGGTTGCGCCTATACTTATTAAAATGGACTTACCTCGGCAAATATATATATATATATATATATATATATAAATTATGCGAATACTACCCAAAACTGTTGTGTTTCAACTATAATAGATGAGTAATTAAGGACACGTAGGACATAGTTTTGACATATGGAGTAAATAAATACAACTAAGCGACCTTAGGAGGAAAATGGTATTCTCACATGAAGTGAGAGAATCTACAGCAGGAATGGTAATTTGTTATTCTCCTACTTTTCCCCTTGACCACTGCGTGATGCGGGTGGTCGGACTTTAAGGCGACACGGTGCTAAGAGAATAGACTCTCCTTGGATGGTGGGCAAACTCAAGAACAAAACAGGGGAATGGGTTAAACCTTGTATCCCCTCCATTAGTACCTCTGATCTATAGTCTTAGTCCGGTTCAACTAATCGGTAAAATGATGATGATGAGGAGGAGAACAAGAATATAAACTTTATCTGTACATGAGCTATTGCAACAAAAGGCAACGTTCCCAATACTACTTGTTTCTGGCCAATTAGAATTTACTGCTTTGCGTAAGCAGATAGTACAGATGTCTGAATTGCTTAGCTGAATAGTATTAATTTCTGATGGTTCACAATAATGTTCTTATTGAAAATCTTCTTTTTACTGGAAGGAAAATCTTCAAATTTCAGTGGCAAATTCAGTCATTATACCCTGGTCACCTTAAGATTTGTATTCTTCCCCTGGGAGAGTTGTGATTGGATGGGTCCAAAAGCTCCTCCCATCTCTACCATTTATCACGTGGTTAATTAGTCCACACGCCATACGTGTGTAACTCAGCAAACAAATGCAATACCCCGACCCATCTAATCATAACAATTGTGCATTAAGGGTTAGTTAGCATTGAAAATAGAAACTCTATAATTCATGTTGATCCACGTCGCACTCGGGCAAGGACTCCAAAACACAATATTACCTCTGTCCATTATCACATTAACCCTGTTTCTCTTTAAATGCTGAAAGGCCATATGAGTTAACAGATAACGGAAAGTGGACACCTATCTTAAATCTGTCGGGGTTAACTCTCGGGGAAAAACAGTTATGCACCTTAGCTCGAATTGCACACGTTTCCTATGGCCCTATGACTACTTTCTGCCGTGTTCCAAGCTCCTTACGGCGCTGCTAGAGAAAGCTCACTGATTTTGTTAGTTTCACTAACACTCCTGAACGGCTTTCCATTGGGTTATTACTAGGGCCCGGATTTTTAGGTTCTTAAAATTAGCTTTTTAGTTATTTTTGTATCTTAAAAAAGTTTCTTTTAGTTCTTTAACCTTCTGAAATAGTTTTTATATTATTATTGTTTATTAATTTTATTATTAATTGTCCTCTTTTTATAGCAATGTTGCTGGTATGTCCTGTAGAACCTTTGTGCTGCTCAAAATGCGATTTTTGCCCAGAGGACACCTGGAAAATACGTAAATAAAATTATAGTTTACACGCTATGTGCATTATAACAGGTGTTTAATCCTTGCCTGCATTCCAGCATTCGAGAACAAGTCGTACAGGTTCTCCTGTACGGTATGTTTATCTACACAGCACCTAGCCGCTTCTTGCGACTGAATACTGTGCAGTATTGAAGGTGTTCAAGCTTTTGTGTCTGTCGGCATGGTTTCTTTCGCTTTTGGCAGATTTGGCAAAATATTACTTTGCCATTTGTGGTGAAGTTCGGATCGTTACCTATCCACTAACGAATCAACCACCTTCGAGATTAGCTGACTTTAGGCATGACACTGGCTCCTTAAATTACCTGCTTAATCTAACGAAAAATTGACTTCTAACGATGTAGTAATTGTATTTATTAACAATACACGATAGTCGACTGAACACAACGTATACTGTTTTTAAACTGATTGATTTGAGTTTATGGTGGGTTCTCCTAATGACCCCTTTCCCCTCGACAACAATCCCCGCATTCCTTGCTTGCAACAATACACAGCTTGGTCCCACACAGCTAAATACAAGTCAGTTGCCTCTTGCATTGTTGTCACTACTCCTCTAAGCATACATAAGCGAAAAGACGTAGCAAAGATGTAACAGTCAAAGTTCATTCACAATTTCGTAAACATTTCATTTTCCCATTTTAAAATAGTTTTTTTTTTTTTTTTTTTTTTTTTTAAATTTTAAAATAAATAGGAGACTTAGCCTCTTTTAGGTTTTGAAGTCTCATTTAGCCATTTTTAGGTTTTATAAGATGGAAGTATTTGGCTTCAATGATCATGAAACAGATAATTAAATTAAACCACTGCAGTTAACTATCAAGGAATAAAATAGTTAAAAAACTAAGAATCCGGGCTCTAGTTATTACACACGTTTACATTCATTTGCTTTTCGCCATTTCTTAACGGTTTTCCTTTGTGATTGTTCTTCAGCCCACAAACGTTTAAACACGCACTAATCTTTGAAACACAAGATTCGTTAACTGCCACCATTTTCAATTGCATGAAGCTAGGGGGGGGGGGCGGAAATTGAAGTGAAAGGCTCATTTAATAGCTTCTGCAATGTGTTTATCTGCTATGCACTTATTACCTTGACAGTTGCGTAAATAGTATAGTGTTATGAGTTTAAGTTGTTAATTAATAAAGACAAATTAATCACATTGTCGTCAGATGAGGGCAGATTTCCAAGATATACAACCTAACAACCAAGTCAAATTATTCTACTGGATTCGAGGATACACTGATCAGTACGGGAACGAAAGGGCATGAATAATAGCATATGACACAACACCTCTCTCATTTTGCAAAGACTTCATCAATACTGCACAGATATCTGGAACGTAATGTCCACACAAAACTCATCTTCTGGAACATTCATGCCCGCAAGAAACAGTCCTAAACCCGTTATTCATACTCACACAGTTCCTTACAAACCATGCAAAACTCCAACAATATCTAAACAGAATTGGAAAAGTAATATCACCGAAGTGCCCATGCATGGATGAGAAACGACCAAACATCTCTTACTTCACGTAGGAAACAGGCCAGCGCATATGAAGAACCCCAACACAGTGTCACAAACAGCGATTTCATCACCACATACACTCCAGTTCATAAATGCAATCTTCAAGACATCAATTAGATTGAAACTTGCATTAGCGTATGTGACTAAAGTGAATAGTCCCTCAAAACACTAACTGAACCAGTACAGAGACGTGCAGTGAAATATTATAGATCCAAAGAAATGTTCACAAAACCTACAACGAAAATCTGAGCTCATTTCTATAATACACCACACACTAATTCAGTGAGTAACATTCTCATGTACAAATACACAGTATTTCTTACATTAAATAGCCTGCAATATGCCCACAGCGCAAAACGCAGGTTGTAAAAACTAAACCAAATAAAAACTGTTCTTAAATAAGCTCTATGCTTTCTCATTTAGAGAAATGCTTTCCTTCATACGTCATTAAGGGAAAGCGATTGGCCAGCCAATCAAAGTGAACGGAAACACGTAGTAATGTTTACATCTAGTTCGGTTCTGAAGAAGACGAGACGGAGCCCGATACTTCTGCTGCTAGATGTCCTTTGCGACCTCGCTTCCTGGACTCACTTTTTCAACAGACATATCCTCCCCGTAGATGTACAGCATAGCTTAAAAGGACGAATATTTAATCTAAAATCTTCCAAAGAACATCTAGGAATATCATTTAATCGTCCATAATCGCATAAGCTCTTTCTCTCAGTTTTGTTGGCAATTACTGCATGAATGCACAGGAGTAATTATTCTCTGCACTTTTCGTTTTACAGTAGCAATTACGTCATGCGACAAGTCAGGGATTCTTTCTTCTTTATTTATAAGAAGTTCTTCTCTTACTCCTTTACACAGGTAAAGGTAAACATGACCTTTGAGATGACACTGGACCTTTCTGTCGGCAGTAGACATCTCTGGCACCCTGCTACACCCAGGCAGTCTCTGGCCAGGAACACATCCGCTGAATTATCTCTGGCACTTTTGGAATTACAAGTGCTGGGAAATTGAGTGGGAGATTACTGTGGGAGTTTAAGGGCGTAAAAATCTGTTTACTTTTTCTTCGGACAATTGTCACTCTTTCATTAGAAAATGTTAGCTGTTGAAATTAATAAAGGCGAAATAAGATAGGTCCCAAAGGAGCTAGAGAAGAGGATTCTTGGAAACTTGGGGAGTTTAGTGCCTCCACGCGCACATCGATCGCACCCATGCTATTACGAGTGTTGCGGATTTCCCATGCAGCACAGCAATTATGGTATCCACCTGGCCCATTTGTTCCATAACGCTACTAATGTAAAGCCCATATGCTAATTTTAGAAGACAGTAAAATATGACTTGTTATACACATTCTTCGCTCATTGGACCCGACTCTTCGTTCCAAAATTGCAGATTATTGTATTCTCTCCTGCTGAAATTCCATCTTGAGTTAACATTGTACCTGACTCGAGAAGAAGGTTATGAAATATTTATATCCGAGAAGAAGATGAAGATGGAATACCACTATGCCACGTGTTATCCGTATCCAAATCGTTAAACGAGAATTAAATGCCTGCAGTTTTCAGTGTCTGATTATCCAAACAAGACTAGTATTAAGGGTTAACATGCACTTTACCTTTGGTCATCAGATGCCTCACGTAACACACACCACATGTATTGTTTGTTTCCGGAGGTCGCTGATGTTTCACATTGCACAAATGAGCGTCACGTCAGTCAATGAAGTCAAAGAAATCATACATGCTAGTTGTTAACTCCACGTGGAGTGAAGCACAGCGTTGCAACACTTCCCCTGATTTCTCTTACATTCTGTTAGTTTTCTCATGACCACGTGTAGTGAAATACAACGTTGCAACATCTCCCCTGATTTCTCTTACATTCTGTTAGTTTTCTCATGACCACGTGTAGTGAAATACAACGTTGCAACACTTCCCCTGATTTCTCTTACATTCTGTTAGTTTTCTCGTGACATTGGTCTTCTGAGAAATAAAGGTCCATGCGAGGAGTGCGAAAGCTTACTTGGAGAAAACATGACATATTGCCTATTGGGGACACTGAATGCCTTCATGTTCTCCCCTGGTTTTGATACAGTAAAAGCTAATGAAAATCATCCATTTAAGAGCTTGTTTGGCTTAAGGTGAACTTTATGAATATCTTTCATTGTGTCCGTGACAGATTCCGACCTTAAAAATATGAGTTCTTGCTTTAATGTTCTCTCTCCCTCTCTCTCCCTCTCTCTCTCTCTCTCTCTCTCTCTCTCTCTCTCTCTATCACTCTATCACTCTCATGTACGCGCGCACACATTCACACACAACGAACCTTTCTCTGTAATGTTTTTCTGGACTCAAGAGCAAGACTATTTTCCGTAGATAAGAAAGATTGAGATATTGAAAGTATCTTAAAATTAACTTAATGTAATAATGGATAAACCGTCTATCCTTCTCTAATAAAACCAAGTTTGCAAATCGTAACCTTATTGCTTTAGCCAAAAGGAGTAACGTTCTAGAGATTTCAGTTGCGAACGCCGTCGAATTGAAGCGCTTGAAACTGTGAAATAATTTTCATCATTGGCTGAGAGCCAATATTGGATTTCTGCCAGAGACATCAACATGTGTTTATGACAAGTCGAGGAGGAGAAACACTTTCCTTGACTTTGTGAGTTAAAACATATCGCTCATTCACAAAATCATTGAGCGAGCTGCAGAAGAATGAAGTGTGGGAAATACACTCGACTCGACTCGACTCGACTCGCTCGCTCGCGCTGGTACAGCAGATGATGCAATTTCTCACTTTCGGAAATGTCCAAATATCCACCACCTGATTTTTACTGTCAGCAAATAATCACGTGCTTAACTTGTAACATCATTACAGTAGTGGCTTTCATCATTGTTTATACATATATATCAAAACTAGAAGCGAAAACTAATGGCAGAGAGAAATTTGCACATCCTCGTTACTATCCCTTCAGCCACACTGTGTCATTAAAATCTGTAACAAAGTTCATCTTGTAAAATTGATTCAAAGCGTACATACTTTTCAATTTACTCGTATCTTTCATTTTATTTTGCTTATATTTTGCCACATTTTTTTTTTTTCGGTAGTATTGCTTTGGTCAATTACCTTACCAATAAATCACATTTCCAAAGTAATTATAGCCGAAACTATGAATGAATTCAACTTTCAGAATGTAGAGTGAGTGAGGTTTAAGGGTCCGTCGACAATTAGGTTATTTGGCCCCAGATTCAGAATCTAGGTGTTTAAATACTTTTATTTAAGGATACCCATCTGTGAAATTTTGAAAATCCACAGTTTTCATTGGATTGATTTGAAATTTTAACACAACAATCACTGTATAGTGAGGAGTAACTGTGCTAAATTTCATACATTTAGTCAGATTAGTTGCTAATATATTAATATGTTATTATATATTTTTTAATATTTGTATAAATGGTTCCCCATGATGCAATTTTGATTTGAAAACTTAATAATTTTCAGTTATGTCCTATGATAGAATGTTAGCAAATTGATGAGATAATTTCTTAATCTTGTTATTAGTTTGGATAAAAATAAATTTTAAAGTTTAAATTCATAATTTTTTTCATTTAAATTTCGAAATGTAAACTTTTATATTTAATTACTCAGCAGTTATTCACGTTATGAACAAATTATCTCATTATTTCTTTTTAACGTTATTTCTAAGCAGGTACACCAAATTTCATGCATAAGTACTGAAAATTGCATCGTGTGGAGCATTTTAAAGAGTAAATAGTATTAAAAATAAAAACATGGAAAAACTAAGTTTGAAGTCATAGCAAGGATAATGGAACTGTATGGATTTAAATGGACATGACCACTTACAAGCAATCAGTTAGGCGGCCATGTGACATAGTTAAGGCCGTAAGGCTATAAAAAGTAGGTATATCAAAATAAAGCAGAAGATTTATACTATTTGATAAAACAAAAATCCATTTTTGGCAATTTTTGAAATGTTTAGCCTTTTTACACAGATGGGTATCCTTAAACTATTTTGTTATAAGATTTCCCATTCTGTCCACGGGCATGAATAACTGGCTTGTCATTCGGCACAATAACTAAAGGGCTTTACGGTACGGGGCAATGACCTTCAATATGTCAGCCGGGACTGCGTGTGAACCTGAAGCAGTGTATGAGAGGACAGTGAAATACAATTCGCGTGTTTGCGGTAAAAAGAACACAATTATCACACCTACAACATCATTTTAAAAAGCTCTGTTATAGGGTTAGTCTGCGATTCAACGACACGCTATACAGTTAACACACTACAGTAAAACGTGAAGCTACGTTCAGTGGTTCAGATCAGTGGCTAGGCCGCTGCAGATCTGTTGGGAGTGAGTGAGTGAGTGAGTCAGTGAATGAGCAGAGTTTAAGGATCCGTCAAAACATGTGCTTCCATTGAAATCTTGGTATGGAAGTTTTGGGTAGAAGCGATACAAGTTTTGCAGGTTGCTCCGTGCGTCAGATGCTGTCTCACAGTACAGAATATGATATAGGTACTGACTGAACTACCAGAATGTGGGATTGCTGGCCCCTCCGGAAATGTGTTAGTCACCAGTGCATACTTCCTGCTAAACTGCTGCACGGTTTCAAACCAAATCATCCCGCTTCAAATAGAAACCTCCAATTCTGACCTTGCAGAAAAACACGAGCACAACGTAAAACGAAAAATCTGATGTGTTGCACTCACATGACTTTCTCTACTCGTGTACTAACCATTCTTAGAAACTCTTATTCCTGTATCTTCTTCATGTTAGTTGAGATAAACATTTGCAGAAATTGTCTTATTGCTTATTCCCTTGTAGGTACAAGGAGAATATGGGAATACAGTAGACTTTTAGGGATAGTCAAATATTTTAAAGCTTTGAGATTCAGTCCTCTTTGCACGACTAGCATATACAAAATAAATGACGATCTTCCATTTGACTAAAGTTTAAGTATTTAAAATTTATTGTTGTCGCGATATGACTTCATTGTTTAAGCAAAAGTATTGAATTAAAAAAAGTATTCCAAAAATCACACAAATAACAAGGAATATCACCGAAATGGTTCACCCTACAAAAAAAGAAATTATTTGGACATAAATTGTGTTTTAGGAAAGTCTACATTTTTTGTATAGTAAGATTTGGTCTATTTCTTACGGTTTATCACTTAAGCAAAGCTCATCCAGACTAAACAGGACTACATGGGCTCCAGGTAGAAAATTCAAAATGTACATTTCATGTTTCACAAAAAATATCTTAAACACATTTTAACCAAAATCGTTAAAGCCATCTTCGGAAAATCAAAATTCTGGAAAAAGTTTCCATGTAAAGACAGCTTAGTGTGGAGGAATTTTCTTCAAAATCTTCGTGTCGCATCCTTAAAATATATTAAACCTAAATACCAACTTTGGCGTTTAGCCGACTTTTCATTTTGATGTTATACTGTGAGACTGATGAGAAATGTTATTTTTACATTGCGGGTTTCCAGCCCAGCGCATAGGAATGGAATTATTAGAGAAGAATTGGAAGTACATCCACTACTAGAAGAAATCCAAAGATATAGAAGCAAATGGGTCGAACACCTTAATCGCATGCCAAGAGAAAGAATACCAAAACAAGCCTTCAATTATAGACCAAAAGGACGAACATCAATAGGACGCCCCCTAAAGAGATGGCTCCAGGAAATGTGAGACCGGAACAGGCTTAAGTCTAACCCGTGAAGGAAGAAGAAGAAGAAGAAGAAGACGAAGAAGAAGAAGAGGAAGAGGAAGAGGAAGAGGAAGAAGAAGAAGGAGAAGGAGAAGGAGAAGGAGAAGGAGAAGAAGAAGAAGAAGAAGAAGATGATGTTATACTGTCCGCTGACTGACAGACGCACAGACACAACACACACTAACGAAGCTTTTTTTAAGATGCTTTTATTTTTTGTTTTGGATTCAGCGAGCCTCAAAACATATTTCTGGTGAAATTTCGACACCGAATTTTTGGGTGGAATGCAGTAATTGTTCTACTTACTATATATAGTAGAGAAGGTAAAAGGGTACTGAACGCTTCCTACCTAGTAGTTTCTCTCTGCACTGGAGCTGACCAAAGTAATATTTTGCTCAGACTCTTGCCTCACCTTGTAGAATCCACAGCACCAACTGCATGTTTGATCAAAGGTCCGTTAAGTCAGTCAACACTCCTTCGTCTAAAGCGGTGGTTCCATGATATAGCTGATGACCTATGGCACACACCCCAGTGACCACGTATAGGCAATGTACCAAAGGAGGGAAATATTTGATCTTTCTACATAAAATCTTCTCATCAAATGAAATACCTAGACATCTCTACCCATATAGGTATGCAACGGGTAATTTCAAAATTTCTATGGCGACCTTTCTTCGATGTTCAGTTTACTGGAGCTTCCAGTTCGTTTATGCAATATATGAATCGAGCTTAGTTTAGGTGCAGAGCTTCCACGAAATCTACAGTTTAAGCATTCCAGTTCAACGTACACTGCTTACAAACACGTTGAAGCATATCCGCACTGGAGGGTGACTCAATATGTACGAATCATTTACCAAGTTTAGCAAACAGATTTCATTTTTTATTCATTCAATATTCTATAACCATAATGGTATACGTGTCATCTAGATTTTAGTCCAAAGATTAAACCTCAAGAAAACACTGTGGCCGGTGACAAACATAGCCCGAAACAGCAGGCCCAATCACAAATCGTCACCCGTTCAATGGCCAGGGCAACGAAACCCCCTCCCACCTAACATTGTATACATATGGGGGCGGAAAGCTAACGGTCATTTTTTCATCATCATTCCATTCACACATCATCATTCGTTGAATTGACGAGCTCGTGTCTACTGCACCCCTCTCCAGATTGGACCACTGCAGTAGGAGCACCGCGACTCAAAGAGCCACCAGGCCGTCGAAAGAGACATCGTAGGTCCACTCTAAAAGATACTTGGCAGCAAGTATTAGAGTACACGTGGCATTGAAGCATCTACCAGCACCAAGGCAGCTTTTCCGGAGCTACACCAACACGGGAACGGCAGTGAGCATTGGCCCTTTACTCGCCTGTCTCGTGGAAGAGGCTCGTAGAGCTCTTCCTAACCAGCCCTCTCAGGCCTTCGTTTATTTCTGATACCTATGTGAGTTATAAATGATGTAAATGCTATTCAGAACTTACAACACAAGCATGGCAACTTAATTCTCTGAAATTGCTGCAGATTTTAACCGTGTACTGGCAAGAATTATTCATTGGCTGACCATGCAGTGCAAAGAATGATGGTCCTTTTCCACTTATGTACCGATAGTCCAGATTCAGTTCCACTTGGGGAAGGTGTGTTTCAGTTTAATGTCTGATAATGATGTTCTCTTGCAACCAGCTGCAGCAGAACGCTTATGTGGTTATATTCTTCTTCAACATATATCATCGGTTGAGTTTAATGTACATAGCAGCACACTTCTGTTTTCACAACTCTGCTTTAACTTCACATGTAGGAGGTCATCAGCTGAGCTTACGTTGTAGAATTGCTTTACTCTTGCAAGCAATGGCACCAGTCTTATACGGTAAGTTCTTTTTCAACTGTATTTGAGGAATATTTCCTGCTTACTTCCAATAATTAATTCTCATGGTTTGTATCAGCAGGCGCACATTCGATTGTAATACCGGTCTACAAATAAGCCATGCGGTGACTAGGAGGTTGCACAAAATACGCCTGTGAGTAGGTAGCAAAGGTCGTGTGAATGTTACACATTGGATATTTTTCCCGAGCCCTCTATTTACCTCGTGCTGATTCCACAAACGTCCTGCAGTTTTCCTGCCTCGTCCCTTTAGGCCATGTTATTTAAGCCAAAAGCGTTCGTGACAGCCGCAGGTGCATTCAACACACAATTGGACTTCACTCTGGGTCCTCAACTATCTTCACAGCTGAGTCTTTAGTGAGAATTAGGCTGGTGTCGCGTCGGTACCAGACAGGCAGAGTGCTAGTGTCGCTGAGAGCTTCATCGACTCTCAATAGCCATAAGTGTATCATGTGAAGTAACAAACTTGCTACATGTTGGTATTCTTCATAACAGTGGCTACTTTGGAGACCCGGATATTGATTTTTCCAGCACCACTTTCAATAAACATAAGTGGCCCTTCTGTACCATAGAGACACACGGGAGAGTCGGAACCTTTAATTAGCATGATTGTCTTGGGCAATTTACTTCGCTCAGGGCACTGCTTTGCAACAAAAGCCAAATATAATGGGAAGGAATTGATTTTTCAATTCGCCGTACAGGAAGGACAAATACGGAAAGTAGTCCGGAAGTAACACCTTTCTTTTGCAAATAAAAGTGTGTACGTTTGTTTTAAATGTTAATAACACGAAAACAAAATGGACTTTACATATACCGGGTGGAAGGGAAGTCTTTACATTAATTTATACCAGTGGTAGATCTCAGTATTTGGAACACAGTTTGTTTCTTACGTTTTTGTCTCTGACCATTTGCTATGGAGATATTTTAGTTTTGTCGAAAAAAGCTGGCAACACTGCAGATTGTGTGGGTGGTCACTTTCCCTAGTTCAGTACATAAACAACTTCGTAACAGTGCGTCTGGAGAACATAAACACATACCGTGCCTTGTCCTTCTGTGTTTCCTGTGCGAGTGCATGCCAATCAAAAGCTTTAGCTCCCAAAGCATTACACCAAAAGTGAAAGTGCCCGATCTGTTTACATGCACAAGCCAGGTCAATTCCCTGACCAACCTCAACGCAACGTTGTCGAGTTACTTCACGTCTGAAAGAGCTGCTCGGAGTATTCCTTCACATCTTTTAAGTGATTAATTACTCCGAAACCCTGTGTGATGTCCCATAATTGCTACCGAAGCTATGTCAGAAATAAGTTACTCTACGCATCTTACAAGTAACAAACTGTTATCTTCGTACATTCTTATGGAATTACGCATACAATTTGGCTAAAAAAACATTTATTTTTTGCGAAATCGGGTGATCAAAAAATAAAATGTCATTCGACTCTTTTGTTTGCAATGCTTCTGTGAAGCACATATTAGAAGAAATGCAATGACTTCCCTTCCACCCTGTATGGTTATATGAAGGGATATGCCAATGGGTACTACAAGTGGCTTACGTCACAGATGTTTCAACACTTGCCAACCTCAATGTGTAGCAAATCCGTGTTCTTTTCTCACCGATGACTGGCTTCCAGCAACGACATTATTAACTTTTCCGTAATATCTTCAATATTGCAATCTCTGATATACATATCTCCATTCCTTAGTGGGTAATTTGCGTTCTATTCATATCAAGTTTTCTTATGTCGCTACCTTAGTAACAAATTTCATTGCAAAGCGGGAAGTTTGTAGCACCGTTTGAGGTGGCTCAAATAATTTGCTTTTCTGTCTAGATGTTCGTTCACATTTATTTAGGGGCTAAATGATAATTATCTAAAACAGAATATCACAGTGTTCCTTATGGAGTAGGTATAAGGGACACTGGGAGTGAAATTTTGGTCAAAATTGTCAACAAGTCGACAGTTGCTTTTTTACCTTAAAATGTTCCTGGAACACCTGTGCATTTGGATCAGCTAACATTTCTCATATCCCCCACTCCATGTGGTCATTACGGCCCTTTCAAATAGCGCTCTTCCCTTAACGTACACAGGATGCTCCTATATAAAAGCCTGTTTTTCTCAAAACTACATTTCTGCATATTCCAGAAGAAGGTTGCGCCTGAGTTTTTCTTCAAATTCAATGAAAATTTCCAAAAGTATTCATAAATAGCACCTAAACAAAACTATGATTCAATATTGATGTTATCATTAACATGAATTCCAAAAACATTTTTTTTTTGTATGAAAAAATCAATAATAAATTTTTAAGATTAAATTTTCTTTGTTATTAAAAAAATATGTACAGCATAATCAGCAAACGTATTTAAAATATCTCTTCATACAATTGCTACCAATGTTTTAGAGTATCAGTTCTGCCAATATAAATGAATTTTGAAAAGTCAATAGACGCGAGCTCTATTTTGAAAATGTGCCTATTAAATTCATAAAATAATTTATATATCCTAAACGCATCATTGAATTTTAATGAAATTTAGTGTACCTCCTTTTCTCATATAAATACAAACATAGTAAAAATTTCAGAAAAATCTATCAAGAAATGTGGAACTTTCAAATTTCACTCCCAGTGTCCCATAAGTTCCTTTAATTACTTTTATAAACGACAGACAAAGAAGGATGATGGGACTAAAACATATAGTTGTTACACGTTCCGGTATGAAAGACATTTGAGAGTAGTGTCCTTGAGATTCAGGTTTTCTTTGCAAATTGAAGAGTGAAATCCAATTTCGCCTGCAACGAACCAGTAACTATCTTTTTCAGGGTTTCCGTCATACCGAAATTTATTTCGAGCACTGATAATCGGTCTGTTAGATCCGAGTAGTTGTTTCACATACTTAATTATTAAGAAGGACTCCTTAGTATCATTGTACCATATAGGATAGTTAAGGCAACAAGTTAAGAATATGTGCAAATCTGAAACCTGTATTTTGTAAACGAGAGTGCTGAATCATGACCATTACACCAACAGGAAAACAAAAGCTGTTTCTCTAGCTGTCAATATTCAGGCTGGCCTAAAATTTCTCATCTGAAATATAGCGGAGAATCTATATTAAGACAACTTTCTCTAACTATTAGGTATTTTAATGAAAATAACCTTTCAGAACGTGATGATTATAAAAAAAAACGTAATTGAAGATCTAGAATAATGTGTATGTAAATGAAATCAAAGCCAATATTATTGGTATTCCCTGTGTACAAGACATTAATTAAACGCAACTTTGCGCTGTGACAGTCAATTCGTTTGCACAGAAGACAAGAAAGAAAGCAAATGAGGGACTCGCATTAAAAAGCACCTTTAACTACTAAAATGTTAATTAAAATACATTTTTCAAACTTGATTTTGAAAAACGTTCTTGAAGACAGGTGTACATTCTGGGTAGGTAATATTTAAATTATAGCTTAATGGTTGATACTGCACGAATAAACAAATAAAAACCCAAGGGGTCCTTGCGTTAACGTTGAGCATTTGAAGAAAGAGCATAAAATGAAGTATCAAATAGACCCATAATGCACAGGGAAGTAAGAGAGGTGTAATCACCGCCATTCTCTGTTTTGTTGTATGTTGGATACCAGCCTTAAACACTGACTGGGGTTATGCACGTAATGTTGCCACATTTCTAAGACATGGCATTCTTGAACATCCCGCACTGTCTTCTCGGCGGATCTCTCATTCCTGAACCATGAATGCCCACATTTGCTCAATGGAGTTTAAATCAGGTAATCTAGGAGGCCAATCGATACACACAACTTCTGGATCACTTAAAAGTCATTTTGTCTGAAATTGGATGTGTCATCGAGCATCAGCAAATATCCCTCCTCTTCGGGAGAACTAGCCTACAGAGATCTCAGCATGGTGTTGTGGAGAATATCAACATAAATTGTACTGGCTATTCTCTCCAGTCCTGGTCCATATAGGGCCAGAAGTGAGCCGAAATTCTTCCAGAGCGATTTTCACGTACAACATGTCTGCCACGTGGCCTACCTTGCTGTTCAGACAGGACACCTCATCCAACCAGATCGTTATCCCAGTAGGCCTGCGCAGTAGTTTTTTTTTTTTTTTTTTTTTTTTTTGAGAGAGAGAGAGAGAGAGACAGAGAGAGAGAGAGAGAGATCTGAGAATTATTGTGGCCTGTGACAAGCGTCCTATGGTCCCACCTTTGCTGCTGTCAACTCTTGACAACCACATGGACTAGGCATATTGAGTCCTTTTGAAACTAATGTCTAAGAGTGACAGAGAGAATCGGAGAGTAATGGAAATAATGTTTCACGCACAGGATTTTAACACTCTATGATGATAAAGAGGAGAAAGCATAACTTTGAAAATTGTGTATGAATTTGAATTCATGTGCCACTATTTTCAAATTTCATTAAAGGGAATATGTAAGAACTATTATATCGTTTTAAGGATTCCATCATAACTTGTCTGTCCTTAATAAACGCAACTAAAGTAACTTATACTCCACACACATTCGTGTTTGTTCTAGACAATGTTCATTTTGTATCCCTTAAATAATGCAAACAAATATCCAGAAACAAAAGCAAAATAATGTAGGATTTGAAGCTTTCACGGCGAGCGTTATTAATCAAGGCTTCGCGGGTTCTCATAACCTTGACACGACTGATCACCCACGAAGCCTTGATTAAAATCAAAATATTAAACTCTTTCTAGCGGTGCTGCAAAATTTTCAACTTGCAATAAAATTTGTTGACAAGTTAGCGAAGGAATGAAACTTACTATTATATGAGCAGTAATACGTCTAACGAGTTCAGCTATACTAAACGCAGAAACCAGGGGTTGCTGGTTGAGGTTATTTTGGTAAGCAAACTAACAAACACTGCAACAGTTTTTAATTCTGGTACACTGCTTACTGGAAACGTATGAATATATTTCTACAGTTGTACTGCAGTTGAAAGTACAATATTTGCCCTTTAATTTAGAATGATTGCTGAAATAGTGTTTTTCAAAACTGCGAGGTGACGTGATGCTTGGCATGCCCTCAGAGTAGCAAGGGAAGCATATGACAAATTGCATTCTCATAGCTTCTAGGCAAAAGTACCTGATAATTAGGTGAGCCTTCGCGCAAGTCTCTCAGAATTTGGGTATTTAATTCTGTGAAATACAAGTGCGTCTGGCGGCGCCGTGGCCGAGCGGTTTGACCGTTCGCCTACCAGCTAGGCGGCCCGGATTCGATCCACGAGACTCGCATGTGGTATTCGTGGTGGACAAAGCGGCGCCTGGGCGGTTTTCTCGGGTTTCCCCCACCACTCATTGCACCCATTGCCCCATCATCATCTTTCCATTCATCCATTTCGCTTCCATTTCATATCCTCTTCTTCACTCCCATACCTGGTGCTTGGTTAACCACCCGCTTCCAGGTCTTCACGCTGTACGGTCATAGGTTGCTCTGCAGATCCTAGGCATGGGCTTGTATGTCCTACATAAGGGAGGGGAATCAGATAAAGAAGAAGAAATACGGTGCGCTTCACCTAATCGCGTAAACACATGCAGTCTATTATCATATATTGTTATCTTTTGCTATGTTTACAATGCTCTAAAATATGTACAAAATTACGATTAAAAATAAAAATTGTCGGTCTTATTATTGTTTTGACGAAAAAACCAAACTTGCAGAAATTTGATAAGGAATGCGAGTACAAAAGGGCAATTATTGGACAGTAAACTATCTGGTTATGTGGTTTATTGTACAAACATGTTACACAACCAGTCGGACCATCCCAAACATTTCTCCAATATTCGAGGCATAACTAATCCAATCACTGAACCTTGAACGAACTTGAGTCAAGGTGCTAAAGATTATTAACATTTAATCCATGTTCGCGAGTATTTTGAAGGTATCGAGTTTAGAATAAAAATTGTCTTGTTTGTAATCATGCAGAGGATTTAAAACATGCAACGTTCCCAAAATGAAATACTCGCTGTACAGATCCATATTCTACTGCTACAGCCGAGAGAAGCGGCTGCAAACAATGTCAAAACATTTTCATAATTAAATGATTCTACTCGGCTTCTCGGCCAGGTAAGAGTGGGATCGCTTTCCGAGCTTTTCAAGGCGCTTGTCGTCTTTATCTTCAGCAAAGATACATCTACGTTTGGAGTTGGAGCTTATGCAAAACGACGTAAGCAAATATACTTGTAGCACATTCCTTAGCGTCAAACATTTCATCCTAACTACGCATTATACCTATTCCATATGAATATAGTAAACTCATGTCAAAGCAGAAGCAGCACACAAAGTGACTCTCGTGATTCCTTGCGCCTCTTGCTGCTTGTTGATGGTGGCTGAATCAATATCGGCACAGTCAGAAAGATATTGTGCATCACAATCCCTTGCTAACGAGTTGCACAACACATTCTTACTGGCCACCTGACTTCAAAGTCAAATAGGAGGCCTGGACTATGAACAGAACATGCAACCAACAGTTCACAGCAGGCGACTTTAAAACTAGCCAGTCGCAAGTAGTAGTGACAGCACATACCATGTCTTATGATATACAGGGCGCTCCAAACCATAAGTAACATGTACAGCAACTGGGTTTCACTGTCGCAATAAAACTCATATAATTTGCGATCACTTTGGATTACTTAGATAATAAAATATACCACTGATAATACATTAGCGCACAACATACTTTAACTTAAGGGATAGATGGCGTGGTAGTCGCTCTACAACTTGTTTCAAGCTCTCTAGAATTGTTTGCAGTTAGTCAGCACAACAGTTAGTGTTACATACCATGCTTTATTTATTGTCTTTCAAACACATTATCCCGAGGAGATGTTGCATATTTTAAGTGACTATATATGATTTGTTTTTTAACTTCGGATTCCAATTTTGAACTTCAGAAACACTATAGTAACAAAATAAGCAAACTACTTGAAATACACAAATGCTCGCAGTCTGACCGAAGCACCCTCAGGAAGAAAAGAAAAAATATTCACCACTTTTTCATGTTATTGCTGTTCAAAATCTAATGCTTCCCTTGTAACATACTGCACTTGTAAGTTATATTTGAGAACAGTAAAAGGCCCACTGACTAAGAATTGAAGTGTTTTTAAATTGTGAACAACTCGTGAACAGACTATGCCAGTCGGCCAGTAAGGAATAAGGTAGCTAGCTTATGAGATGCAACAGAACTGAGAGGTACAGGAAATACGCAATGGGAAAACTATTAAAAACTGATGAAGAACAAACCGTGGTAAATGTATTTCACAACCTAATGCAGCTTCATCCGTGTGTAGTTGTGAATGATTTAGTAAACTTAACTTCAGAATATATCGGTTTATTATAAACCAGCGTTGTGCATGTTTGCAAGGAGTTGAAAGAAGCTCCCTCTGTGTACGAAGAGAAAGAAGCCTAAAACAATGTTAGAAAAAGTAGACGAATTTGTGAAGTGTGCAATTCGTTGTTAAGTACATAGGTTATCTTTTGAAAACGAATTTACCTGATTCGTAAGTACACGCGCATGTTTTTAACTTCCTAAATGTTAATTTTTTTGGTGTAATAGGTGTTATATATGATTGTAAACTCATAGACACCAAATCTAAAGCTGTTCTTTTAAATGGAAGCTATTTCAGCAGATATTATAACCGATCTCGCGTGACATAACCAACCGACAGCGCGCGAAGTCACGTGCGTTTCCCCACGTGCTGCGCGGCCTAATACATTAGCGGTGTCCATGTTAAGTGGCTTACTTACGCCGGAATTACTATAGGCAGGTAATTTTCTAGTACTTATAGTCTCAGAAGATTTAGTTTTGTGATGAGGAAATGTTCTGCTCTCATATGCTGAAATCGAGTGAATATGTCGACCATGACAACAAGCAGATCGAGTTTAATGAAGCACCTATCCTGTGATCCGATACGACATGTTCCCTTAAGTATAAGATGTAGGTACACACAAGCAGGCTACCTTAGTCAACATGTGCGTCTCCATCTGGGTCTGGGTCTGCTAACGGGAGTATATTCTTTAGCATTGTCGTTATTGTCTATATATTTCTCTACAACTCAACTACAACACTATTTCAGTTATATCTGCACGTGGGGCCCTAATGACCCAGTTGTCGACGGGCCCTTAAACACCACCACTACTACTATTATCTGCGCGTCAGCTAATCTGTGTAGAACGTTTTCCAGTCGGACACACTTTCTCTGTATTGTCCCGAATGAAACAAATCATTCCATTAGTTCACAATGTGGAGACAATTTGCGAGATATATTATAATTGTCAGACACACAAACGCCTTGATACTCTGTCGAAGATAACTCAACTAAAAGTACAGATACAAACCTGAAATAAAACATTGGAACAATCTTCACTTGCTCAAAAGTTTGGTGACTTGCTATAAAATCAGTAAAAGCAAATATTTGAATCCCCTGTTGTACAAAACTTATCTTCGACCGTACTTTTGCTGAGATCAAGTGTGTTAAACTATAGGTTAATTAAACCTAATTCCACGGTAGCATATTGGAAATTTTTTTACGGCTTACAAGCTTACAAATACGAACGTAATAGAATAATTCAAAATTTGATCCCAGTAGTACAATAATAATAATAATAATAATAATAATAATAATAATAATAATAATAATAATAATAATAATAATAATAATAATAATAATAATAATAATAATAATAATAATAATAATAATAATAATAATAATAATAATAATAATAATAATAATAATAATAATAATAATAATAATAATAATAATAATAATAATAATAATAATAATAATAATAATAATAATAATAATAATAATAATAATAATAATAATAATAATAATAATAATAATAATAATAATAATAATAATAATAATAATAATAATAATAATAATAATAATAATAATAATAATAATAATAATAATAATAATAATAATAATAATAATAATAATAATAATAATAATAATAATAATAATAATAATAATAATAATAATAATAATAATAATAATAATAATAATAATAATAACAACAACAATCACAATGACCATTACAATCGAACTATGGCTACTCGGCTCTCCTTGAGGTATCCCAAAAGTGCACCTTCTCGTGTTATTTAAACATTATCTCTGTGAACCTCCAAGGCTCAATTCTCGAATATTGGAAATGTCACACCTAAAGCTGCCTTGTTGCGGTTCAGTCATAAATTTAAATGGTTAAATATGTATCCAAATTACTTATTCTTCAGAGATAATTTAATAACCATGGAGCGGGGTATTCGTGAGTATATATAGGAATAATATTAAGGATACCCATCTGTGAAATTTTGAAAATCTACAGTTTTCATTGGATTGATTTGAAATTTTAACACAACAATCACTGTATAGTGAGGAGTAACTGTGCTAAATTTCATACAGTTAGTCAGATTAGTTGCTAACATATTAATATTTTATTATCTTTTTTTTAATATTTGTATAAATGGTTCCCCATGATGCAATTTTGATTTGAAAAACTTAATAATTTTCAGTTATGTCCTATGATAGAATGTTAGCAAATTGATGAGATAATTTCTTAATCTTGTTATTAGTTTGGATAAAAATAAATTTTAAAGTTTAAATTCATAATTTTTTTCATTTAAATTTCGAAATGTAAACTTTAATATTTAATTACTCAGCGGTTATTCACGTTATGAAAAAATTATCTCATCATTTCTTTTTAACGTTATTTCTAAGCAGGTACACCAAATTTCATGCATAAGTACTGAAAATTGCATCGTGTGGAGCATTTTAAAGAGCAAATAGTGTTAAAAATAAAAACATGAAAAAACTAAGTTTGAAGTCATAGCAAGGATAATGGAACTGTATGGATTTAAATGGACATGACCACTTACAGGCAATCAGTTAGACGGCCACGTGACATAGTTAAAAAGGCTGTAAAAAGCATATCAAAATAAAGCAGAAGATTTATACTATTTGATAAAACCAAAGTCCATTTTTGACAATTTTTGAAATGTTTAGCCTTTTTACACAGATGGGTATCCTTAACAGCATCGATTCGTGAGGGTTGTACTGCCTTCCACTCTGCTTGTTTACAAGAGCACTTCAAGGTTGCCGTTGTAGGTGCACTGTTAACTTGATGGATTTCTTACTAAAACCGCACTGCCCGTCAATAACACGCACCCCTAAGGTAAATCAGTGCTCGAAATGTCTGTCTGCTCGTAATGAAAGCCTTTTGATTATAAGCGTTTCTTTTATTTAACAACCAAACAGAGAGGACAAACATCTAGCTGAGATGTTAAATCGTATTTTCCAGATAACCAAGACATTAGAATCTCAACAGGATAATTTGAACTATCATGCAAAATAACGCATTTGCCATACTTCCTCTCATTTCTGTAACCAACGTTTTGTTCACGCATCACCACATTAATGAGTTCAAAATCGAAGTAAATTCCAAGTTTATACCAGGTGGAAGGGAAGTCATTACATTAATATAAACCAGTGATATATCTCGATATTTGGAACACACTTTGTATCTTACGTTTTTGTCTCTGGTCATTTCCTACGGAGATATTTTAGTTTTGTCGAAAACAAGCTGGCAACACTGCAGATTGTGTGGGTGTCACTTTCAATAGCTCAGCACATAAACAAACACAGTAACGATGCGTCTTGAGAACACAAACTCACACCCTGCCGTGTCCTTCTGTGTTTACTGCGCGAGAGTAGGCCAATAACAAGCGTTTGCTCCCAAACATTAAAACGAAAGCGAAAGTGCCAGACTTGTTTACATCCACAAACAAGGTCAATTCCCTAACCAAGCTCAACGCAACGTTGTCGACTTACTGCATGTGTGAAACAGTTACTTGGAGTATTGCTTCACATCTTTTAAGTGATTAATTATTTCGAAACCTGTGCGATGTCCCATAATTGCTACCGAAGCTATGTGAGAAATAAGTTACTCTACGCATCTTACAAGTAACAAACTGTTATCTTCGTACATTCTTGTGGAATTACGCATCCAAGTTGGATAAACAACCATTTATGTTTTCGAAATCGGCTAATCAAGGAACAAAATGCCATTCGACATTTTTGTTTATAATGCTTCTATGAAGTGCATACTAGAGGGAATGTAATGACTTCCCTTCCACCCTGTATATTTATACACGTTATCGGGAGGAAAAGCGCTGACATGAGTATCATTAGTTGTAGTTTTACCCAAAAAGTTAACACAGTTGCATTAAATGTTTTCAGGTAGTCTTGCTATAACATGAAACTGGAGGCAACAAACTGTAATTTGGCTATTAAACACAAAGTCTATCGCATAAATGCAGTGTATTATTTATCATGTTTGTAAGTCTATGTACAAACTTGTGTCGCAAGTAAAAGTAGCTTTTAAAGTGACCAGTTAACAGTTGCACTCGTACAGTTGCACCGAAAATAGTGCTACGAAACTGAATGTAAGACGGTTATTGCGTATACAGCCACAAAGCGTTAGGTACTAACTTTGTTAGTAGCAACGCCAGGCAGTGTCTCCATGTTCTGTTTCTTCAACAAATTCCCTCGACATCCTTAATTCACCATACAGAGCAAGTTAGCCCGGTTCATGGGAAAGCTGCTCATAATATGGATTTATCTGGTAAACCACAGTCATGCTGCTTTCCCTCGCGCTCTACACTACTACACGCAAATGCAAATTTGTATGTGAGTACATCAACTTCTCCTTCAGGAAAGTGGACAGGCTCTTGAGAAGATGCTTACAAGTCCTAAACGAGTTCTTACATAGTCCTTATACCTACCATTTTTTGTTTACATGCAACTTAACAACTCAAACAGCATGTATTTCTTAGAGAAAACGCCAAAAGCTTAAACAAGGCTTCAAATTTAAGCCACTATTGTTACGAAAATAACAAAGTTGAACTCACCCGAGAAAAAAATCTGCTGTGTTGCACTCACATGACTTTCTCTACTCTTGTACTAACAATTCTTAAAAACCCTTATTCCTATATCTTCTTCGTCTTAGTTGAGATAAACATTTGTACAAGTAATCTTATTGTTTATTTCCTTGTAGGTACAAGGGGAATATGGGAATACAGTAGACTTTGAGCGATAGAAGTTGAGTTCATGTATAAGCACGGCGGCAATTTCAAAATTAATTATTGTCATTTTAAATAATATAAGTTAATGTTTACCGCTTTAAAGTAATGAAATAAAGGTCTTTGACTGAGAGATTGGTGGCCCGGGTTTGATCCAAGGGACCACATGTGGTATTCATGGTGGACGAAGTGGCGTCTGGGCGGGTTTTCTCCGGGTTCTCCGGTTTCCCCCGCCACTCGTTCTACCAATTGTTGCATCATCTTTCCATTCATCCATTTCGCCTGCATTTCATATCATCTTCCACGCCCACCTCGGTAGCGTGATGGTTAGCGTGTCTGCCTCACGTCCAAGAGGTCGTGAGTTTGAATCTCGCTTAGGGTAATTTCTCCGGGTATGTTTTTTTCCTAGGTTTTCCCTACCCTGAGAAGACGAATGTCGGGTAACTTAAAGCTCGATGGGCCTCGGGCTCATTTGAGCATCATTTCACCCATTTCATTCACTCACTGTCCGGTATGACATTACGTTGGAGGACGTTAACAAACAAAAATTATCTTCCTCACTCTCATACCTGGTGCTGCTGTCAGGTGTTGACTCTGATCCATAGGTTCCTGTGCTCCCCGACAGGCGTCTGACCCTAGGCACTGGCTTGTAAGTCCTCACTCTCATACTTCCAGATGTTCACTCTGTCTGGTCCATAGGTTCCTGTGCTCCCCGACAGGCGTCTGACCCTAGGCACTGGCTTGTAAGTCCTCACTCTCATACTTCCAGATGTTCACTCTGTCTGGTCCATAGGTTCCTGTGCTCCCCGACAGGCACCTGAACCCAGGCCCTGGCTTGTAAGTCCTCACTCTCATACTTCCAGATGTTCACTCTGTCTGGTCCATAGGTTCCTGTGCTCCCCGACAGGCACCTGAACCCAGGCCCTGGCTTGTAAGTCCTCACTCTCATACTTCCAGATGTTCACTCTGTCTGGTACATAGGTTCCTGTGCTCCCCGACAGGCGTCTGACCCTAGGCACTGGCTTGTAAGTCCTCACTCTCATACTTCCAGATGTTCACTCTGTCCGGTCCATAGGTTCCTGTGCTCCCCGACAGGCGTCTGACCCTAGGCATTGGCTTGTATGTCCTCACTCTCATACTTCCAGATGTTCACTCTGTCCGGTCCATAGGTTCCTATGCTCCCCGACAGACGTCTGACCCTAGGCACTGGCTTGTAAGTCCTCACTCTCACACTTGCAGGTGTTCACTCTGTCTGGTACATAGGTTCCTGTGCTCCCCGACAGGCGTCTGACCCTAGGCACTGGCTTGTATGTCCTCACTCTCACACTTGCAGGTGTTCACTCTGTCTGTTACATAGGTTCCTGTGCTCCCCGACAGGCGTCTGGCCCTAGGCATTGGCTTGTATGTCCTCACTCTCATACTTCCAGATGTGCACTCTGTCTGGTACATAGGTTCCTGTGTTCCCCGACAGGCGTCTGACCCTAGACACTGGCTTGTAACTCCTCACTCTCATACTTCCAGGTGTTCACTCTGTCTGGTCCATAGGTTCCTGTGTTCCCAGACAGACGTCTGACCCTAGGCACTGGCTTGTAACTCCTCACTCTCATACTTCCAGGTGTTCACTCTGTCTGGTCCATAGGTTCCTGTGTTCCCAGACAGACGTCTGACCCTAGGCACTGGCTTGTAAGTCCTCACTCTCATACTTCCAGGTGTTCACTCTGTCTGGTACATAGGTTCCTGTGTTCCCCGACAGGCGTCTGACCCTAGACACTGGCTTGTAAGTCCTCACTCTCATACTTCCAGATGTTCACTCTGTCTGGTACATAGGTTCCTGTGTTCCCAGACAGACGTCTGACCCTAGACACTGGCTTGTAAGTCCTCACTCTCATACTTGCAGGTGTTCACTCTGTCTGGTACATAGGTTCCTGTGTTCCCCGACACACGTCTGATCCTAACCACTGGCTTGTAGGTCCTCACTCTCATACTTGCAGGTGTTCACTCTGTCTGGTACATAGGTTCCTGTGCTCCCCGACAGGCGTCTGATCCTTGGCACTGGCTTGTAAATCCTCACTCTCATACTTCCAGATGTTCACTCTGTCTGGTACATAGGTTCCTGTGCTCCCTGACAGGCGTCTGATCCTTGGCACTGGCTTGTAAATCCTACATAATTGGAGGGGAATCAGGCAAAGAAGATGATAGAAGTACCGTCATCTTGCGATGACCAGACAAAAATATCGCGCTTCGCCAGTGCAAATAACCTAACTGACCTACCGGATACCCTAATATGAATCACTATGAGGAAAGTAGACGAGAAATCCAGTTGATGTATGGTGAATAAGATGTTAATGTTTATTTACTATCTCAAGTACCCGGCCGGTAATTTCCTCCACGTTCTTATGCATCATGTTTTTCATTCCAATAGCCAGTTATTACAATGATGCAATCCAGATGAGTTATAATGTTTGTGTATACGAGTGATTATGAAACGAATCCCTTATTGTTATACTTGTCTGAGAAAACTTCTAGAAGGATCAAGTATATGACCCTAAATTGCAGCAAGGTGTATAAAACGGAAAATATATAAAAGGCAGGAGATTTTAAAGTGTGTTCAATTTTTATCAGTAGAGCAGTAGATTTGCAAAATAGCAGGAAATCTCATGCAAAATCAGTAGATATGGCCACCCTGCACTCAGCCATTGTCACAGATGTAGCTGTCAAAATAGGATGTTTATTACTTCCTGGGTGCCGGTGCTAGACAATACAAAACAGAACGCCAACAGAACCAATCATGTGGCAGTTCCCACAGCCACGTACGCACAAACAATAGGAGACGAGAGGCGCTCCCTCTCACTTATATATAAGTCAATCGCCCTCTACAGAACTACGTGAGCGCCAACATTGGCAAAGGCGAGCCGAAGCACCGCAAACATGCAAGAATTAATATGTTCTAGACGCGGCACGGCTCGCCGACTAATGCGTGTCCATGCAGCCTCGGCCCCAGGCCGCACACACATTTCGACAGAGGCCCGCACCTCGGAAAGCACCCAAGAGTTGCACCCCGCCCGCGCGGGAAAAACAGCGCGAAACTGTAAATAGTGTATATAGTGAAGTGCAGTGTAAATAGTGAAGTGGGCGAGCTGGGACGCCTATTTTTGGTGTGCCCAGTACAGGTGTGTGTGTGTGTGTGTGTGTGTGTGTGTGTGTGAATGTGTGCGTGTGTGGGTGTATATAAATGTAAATATATGTATAAAGAAAATAAAATAAAAACCGATTGAAAGACACCAAAAGGCTAATGAAAACTATTCTCGGTGACCTAAAAGATGGTCACCGTATGGGTTTTTAGTGAAACCGCAAATTATAATGTATATAATTATAATTATTGGCGGCGCCGTGGCCGAGCGGTTAGCGCGCTCGGCTACCACCTAGGCGGCCCGGGTTCGATCCCAGGGACCGCATGTGGTTTTCGTGGTGGACGAAGCGGCGTCAGGGCGGGGTTTCTCCGGGTGCTCCGGTTTCCCCCGCCATCTCATTCCACTGGTGCTTCATCTTCATTCCATGTATCAGTGTCACCGCCTGCGGTGCCGTAGTAGTAAAAGCGGGCGTTAAACACTACAACAACAATTTGTAAATATAAACAATTGTAATTTAATGTAAATTATAGCCATGTACCGGCACCAGGCCAACACTTAATGATGAAGAAAACTTGAAACTCACCCTCTTGCAGGAAGGTACAGTTTCAAGTCAAAGTGGAAGACAAAATCGTGTGTTTTGTTTACCTTTCTAACAGGTTCTGTTGAGGTCTGAGATTAACTGGGTTTTCTTTCGTCTTTTCTCTCGTTTCTTATTTCTTCTCTTTCCTATTGCATCGAATTTGCTAAAAATATATTTTAAAATATAATAATTATTGTTTCGGGCACATCGAAAATTAAACTGTAACAATTGATTAATCTCTACTGTAGTGCTCAGTAGGTTTAACGCCCAAAGAAGACCACGGTGAACCAGAGAGAACAGTTGAAGTGCGCAATAGAATAGCTCTTGGCTTTTTTTTTACCTAGAAGCTTTAAAGCGTCCAATCTTCTACTTTATTCAACATAAACAGTACTTTAATCAAACAGATGAAGAATGAAAGTGTTTAATTAAATGAACACGTAAATGAGATCGGGATGCAAAGTACAAAAGGTATCCCAGGGGTGTTCAAACTTATCTCTTTGGAGAACAGTGAGGGACACAAACAGGCGATTCCATGGCAGTTTCTAAGTCATACCTTGAATTTTCTGGGGTCATCCTCAGAAGAACTCTTCCTTCTGGATGATTTTTGCGTAAATGGTAAACAGTAAGAGACAGACGAAGGTTTACTAAATAAGAAAATGTGAATCTGGTTAGAACACAATTGATGTCAAATACTTCGGTTTTCTTTTGAGTGAACCATTTCCGAGATATTCTTTCTTATTTGTTTGAATTTGCCAATTTTGAATTTACCTTGTTCGAATAGGAGTATGTTATTAGTTTTTTCATCCCTTAGCCTTGCAAAGAGAACGGCAGTTCATAGTAACCAGTTCCTAAAACATTTGACTGTCGCTTAAGGCCTACCACAATGTCCATACTCCCCGCACATCAAATAGGCCCAAGCTCACCTCACATCACTACTTTGGTAGACAATGCGCGGCAATGGCGGCCAAGGACAAAGGCTTCTTCCAGACAGTTCGAGAAGCTTCGAGTGCCGGCTTGCTACGAGAAGCTTCACGAAACGATTTCCGGAGAAATCGCTGATAGCTATGCTCAGCTGTATAAGCGAGTCGCTCGGACACGGAACTAACTGTTGGGTCAGATTTAGTGAATTCATCGTCAGAGTTAGTTACTCAGTGAGCGAGTAGATCTGCCAGAGCGAGCTTTGGACAGTTGAGCAGCGCTTTGTGTCGAGGTTACAATACAAAAGTACAGCTGAGTTCCTAGGTCACGAGTTAGCGGAAACAAAGTGGCAAGAAGTAACTAGACTTGTCACTTGTTACACTATTATCATCATTATATTTATAATCATCATAATTATTATAATTATTATTATAATTAGTATTATGATTATGATGATGACGATGATGACGACGACAACGACAGTAACAGTAATAATAGTAACACTAATAGTAGTAATAATAATAATAATAATAATAATAATAATAATAATAATAATAATAATAATAATAATGACAGTGACAGTGACAGTGACAGTGATAGTGATAGTGATAATGATAATGATAATGATGGTGATAGTGATAATGATAATAATAATAATAATCATCATCATCATCATTACCATCATCATAGCACCAACGCTATTTACACTGTGCTATTTAGATAATGAATGAATGAATGAATGAATGAATGAACAGTCATGAATTAGAAATAAGTGCTACAATTACCTAGTGAGGTCACGATTTTTTTCACATTAGCTTGTTAATGCTGGATTTGTTCATTTGAAAGAGGAACTATGGATAGGTATAGTGTTCTGACATTTACAAGGCTACCTTAGGCTATTTGGAATTGACATACCACCACACATGTAGATTGTAACCCAAGTCTAGTTAACGATTCGTCAGTTATTTAGCCTCTTTTTTTTATAATTTTAACCTTTTTGATTGACATTTGAACCAGTTTAGCTAGTTAGCCTATGAAAGTCCGAAATGAGTTAATTGATCTAAAGCTTTTCCACAATCCTCTAGGCTCATTTAGGTTTATGGTTTCTCTCCTTTCTTTTGGGTTAGTCGAAAAGATTTGCTGGTATTGGAAATCTACCAGTTTTTTAAACGAAACGTAACTGAATTGCAGATTTGCATTGTCAGAACTGCAAGACTTTGATCAGGTCCAAATCCAGGGAAAGGCTTCATGTTATGGAGTAGAAAACCTAAAGATATCAAGTCTCCATGTTGAGCATTTGAACTGGAAGAATGAATTGCCTGAGTAAACCAGGCTACATAAGCTACTTTACGTACTGTAGTATTTTCAGTGCATCAGACACTCCCTTGTATATCGTAATTGTAAAGTATAAGCAGGCTATCACGTGGGGAAGATATTCGGATGTTCCTGATTGGCTAAAGTTAGAGCAGAATCGATTGCCACTGGATGGAAGCAGGGTAGCAAGGAGCTCTGCTCCAGCCAATGAAGGATGGGACCGCATCCACATGGAGTAAGCCATGTGATACGAGCTGGTTCCGCTTTACTACAGGGAATATCTTAGTTATGATGTCTGTATAATTATAAGATATTATGCTATACTTCACAGAAATGCACTGTACATTCAATTAAATGGAAGTCATGTAGCAGGAGTCCCATGTAATAACACATTCACGCTTACACTTGGACACAAGATTATTTCGGAGGTCTCGGGTTCGACTCACGTCGGGCCGGCCACTCTCACCACGGTTTACTCAGATTAGTAAATGAATTCTAAGGTGAATTTCCTTTTTATTTTCCGTCCCATCACATCCTTTCGTCTACTTCAGGTTTTTGGATCAGGTGACGGCGGTTGGTGTTATGCGGCAGGACGGTGGAATTTGCACTCTGAGATTTTCCTGTGGCGCTGGTGGGACTGCTGGGAAAGATTTGCTGGAAGCTCTCTCGATGGGTATGGGACCCCCTAAATTGCTAGGCAGCACATGCTTGCTAGCGCACATCGTCGTATCTGGACGCCGTTTGGGTTCTTCTTTCATCCCTTCCTTCCTGGGGTCACATTGGAAGGAAAAACGGTTCACTGTGGCCTACTTGCGGTGCTGTGCTCCAAGTCCTAAAGGCCTCTCCTTCAGCGTACTCGCAACTCCTAGACATCACACAACTTCAGCCAAGAAGTCTGTTTCAGGTTATCTTAATGCACCCGTTCACGCTGCTGGACGTTGATATCAATGTGGACATAATCTCATAGGTAAACATGGTCCAAACGTTCATTTTTATGTCTAAGTGGAAGAGAAACAATCAGAAGGCGATTCTCTGCACATCTCATCATGTGATCATTCTGCCATCTTGCATCAGATGTCCCGTCCTCGTATGTTGACTAGCTAACTTCTGCATTTCTTTTAGTTCTTTTCTTTTCTTTTCTTTTCTTTCCCTCCTTTCTTTGAAAGTTTCAAGTCTTGTGCGTAAGATCACGGCATAGGAATCTCTGGGATATCTATAAACGTCACAGTCACCACCAAAAAATTTGATAGTAAATGGTAGTTCGTTTCTTTCTTTCTCTTCTCTCTCTCTCTCTCTCTCTCTCTCTCTCTCTCTCTCTCTCTTTTCTTTTTTCTTTTCTGTTTTCCCTCTCCTTGCCTTGTTTGAAAGTTTAGAGCCCCTAACCTCGTAGCCCAGCTCTTGCTCATTTTGTCCGGTGGTCGCTTTGCAGGCCGCCATATTAGATCAGTTGTTTCAAGCTCTCTTGCGATTGGCTACTGTGTGTTTCCGTTAGCGCTTGTGATGGACAACGGAATCCGTTACATTTTACGTCGCTATGTGAATGCTTAATTTTCATTTGGGAATTGTTCCTACAAAAATCAAATATTTAAATTATAAATCTTAGGAAGTTTCTCCTCAGGTAAAACAGATTTTTGATTGCGCTTTCATTGTTTTGTAGCACCAGGAACGCGAGTGAGCTGCCCCCTTACCAAGCGGGGTGGCTCAGGCCGTAACGTCTGCGGCCCGCATTTCGAAGGTCGCAGGTTGATTCCCAAGGTCGACCTACCTGACCCATGGGTTTCTCCGGAGGTTTTCCCGGGTCGCAAGTCGAATGCTGGGAAGGATTTTCATATCCTCCGAATTTCCTGTCCCTCCATTTCGCTACAATAATTATTTCATTTCACTCTTCATCCGTTAGGTTTCTTTCAGGGTTGGAAGTGTCGTCGAGCGTCACGGCAAGAGCACAGAGGGAACGAACGCCCTCTGGAAATCTCGTCCCCAGATTGGAAGGTGAGCCTACTGGTTTCTAGGCCCCCATTGGATAGTACTAGCCCGAGGGGGAGGGGGGGAGGAGAGTCTATCTTGGAATTCGCGTGGTTGCCTTGGGAGTACGAATCCTAAGCAGTGGGAGAGGAACCGGGCTGGACCAGGTTCCTCCGGGGTGCTTCTAACTGGCAAAATGTAGGGACCATACCCTCTGCTCTGTAGTGGACATTTTCCGGTCTCCCTAAGGACCCATTCACCTCATCCATCCTCCCAGGGGGTGCCTGTCAGGGACATAGACACAAAAGATCGCCTTTCGGTGGAGGTGCTAACTCCCCCTCCACATACCTAGCCGGCATCTGATGCCTGACTACAAAGCTGCAGGTACGCCACCTGTACCTATCCGGCATCTGATGCCCGACTACAAAGTTGCAGGTACGCCGCCTGTACCTAGCCGGCATCTGATGCCCGACTACAAAGTTGCAGGTACGTCGCCTGTACCTAGCCGGCATCTGATGCCCGACTACAAAGTTGCAGGTACGCCGCCTGTACCTACCCGGCATCTGATGCCCGACTACAAAGTTGCAGGTACGCCGCCTGTACCTAGCCGGCATCTGATGCCCGACTACAAAGTTGCAGGTACGTCGCCTGTACCTAGCCGGCATCTGATGCCCGACTACAAAGTTGCAGGTACGCCGCCTGTACCTAGCCGGCATCTGATGCCCGACTACAAAGTTGCAGGTACGCCGCCTGTACCTAGCCGGCATCTGATGCCCGACTACAAAGTTGCAGGTACGCCGCCTGTACCTAGCCGGCATCTGATGCCCGACTACAAAGTTGCAGGTACGCCGCCTGTACCTAGCCGGCATCTGATGCCCGACTACAAAGTTGCAGGTACGCCGCCTGTACCTAGCTGGCATCTGATGCCCGACTACAAAGTTGCAGGTACGCCGCCTGTACCTAGCTGGCATCTGATGCCCGACTACAAAGTTGCAGGTACGCCACCTGTACCTAGCCGGCATCTGATGCCCGACTACAAAGTTGCAGGTATGCCACCTGTACCTAGCTGGCATCTGATGCCCGACTACAAAGCTGCAGGTACGTTGCCTGTACCTAGCCGGCATCTGATGCCCGACTACAAAGCTGCAGGTACGCCGCCTGTACCTAGCCGGCATCTGATGCCCGACTATAAAGCTGCAGGTACGCCGCCTGTAACTAGCTGGCATCTGATGCCCGACTACAAAGCTGCAGGTACGTTGCCTGTACCTAGCCGGCATCTGATGCCCGACTACAAAGCTGCAGGTACGTTGCCTGTACCTAGCCGGCATCTGATGCCCGACTACAAAGCTGCAGATACGTTGCCTGTACCTAGCCGGCATCTGATGCCCGACTACAAAGCTGCAGGTACGCCACCTGTACCTAGCCGACATCTGATGCCTGACTACAAAGCTGCAGGTACGCCACCTGTAACTAGCCGGCATCTGATGCCCGACTACAAAGCTGCAGGTACGCCGCCTGTACCTAGCTGGCATCTGATGCCCGACTACAAAGCTGCAGGTACGTTGCCTGTACCTAGCCGGCATATGATGCCCGACTACAAAGCTGCAGGTACGTTGCCTGTACCTAGCCGGCATCTGATGCCCGACTACAAAGCTGCAGGTACGTTGCCTGTACCTAGCCGGCATCTGATGCCCGACTACAAAGCTGCAGGTACGTTGCCTGTACCTAGCCGGCATCTGATGCCCGACTACAAAGCTGCAGGTACGCCGCCTGTACCTAGCCGGCATCTGATGCCCGACTACAAAGCTGCAGGTACGCCGCCTGTACCTAGCTGGCATCTGATGCCCGACTACAAAGCTGCAGGTACGCCGCCTGTACCTAGCTGGCATCTGATGCCCGACTACAAAGCTGCAGGTACGCCGCCTGTACCTAGCAGGCATCTGATGCCCGACTACAAAGCTGCAGGTACGCCGCCTGTACCTAGCTGGCATCTGATGCCCGACTACAAAGCTGCAGGTACGCCGCCTGTACCTAGCAGGCATCTGATGCCCGACTACAAAGCTGCAGGTACGCCGCCTGTACCTAGCTGGCATCTGATGCCCGACTACAAAGCTGCAGGTACGCCGCCTGTACCTAGCAGGCATCTGATGCCCGACTACAAAGCTGCAGGTACGCCGCCTGTACCTAGCAGGCATCTGATGCCCGACTACAAAGCTGCAGGTAAGCCGCCTGTACCTAGCAGGCATCTGATGCCCGACTACAAAGCTGCAGGTACGCCGCCTGTACCTAGCCGGCATCTGATGCCCGACTACAAAGCTGCAGGTACGCCGCCTGTACCTAGCAGGCATCTGATGCCCGACTACAAAAGGCTTAAAAAGATGCAGGTTTGTGTTGATCTCGTAGCGGGATAATGCACAAACTTCTCGTTGTAGAGCATTTTGTAAAGGTGCTTTGTGGTCAAGGGGATTAGCGCTCCGAAACTACTGCCAAGGGTTCTACGATCGATATTTCAAAACCCTTGAGGTGAACAACTTGTTTTATTTATTCAGTTTTAATTCTTTATCCCTGGGCCAAAGAGGTCAACCAAGTACGAATTGTACTGATCCAATAATCAATGCATCTTGGGATAAGAGGAACATATTTATTTAATATTAATTATTTCTCAAGAAGACAACTGATCGCCATAAATCGTATTTTAACAGTTTTTAATCAAAATTAAAAGCCTTGACACGTGTTGCCAATTTCTCACTCGAAACAAAAGGTAATTAAATCACTAAGCACCTGGAACACAATGCTAATCTAGCTTTATACGAGTACTACACAAATTATTCTTTGCACTTGAAACCTGAGTGTAATAGACGTTTCAGACCACCTTAAGCTTGTATCAAACGTTACAACATTATTAGTCAAATAGTATAAACTAGCGGTGCTCAACCGCAGGCAAGTTAGGGGAGGTTGAAATAACCTCCTTCCATCCACTGGGGCAGAGTGACGCATTTATCCGTTGTTGTAGTGTTTAACGCCCGCTTTTACTACTACGGCACCGCAGGCGGTGACACTGATGATACATGGAATGAAGATGGAGCACCGGTGGAATGAGATGGCGGGGGAAACCGGAGCACCCGGAGAAAACCCGCCCTGACGCCGCTTCGTCCACCACGAATACCACATGCGGTTCCCTGGGATCGGATCCGGGCTAGGTAGGCGAGCGCGCTAACCGCTCGGCCACGGCGCCGCCCACATTTATCCGTGGTTACTGAGTTCCAGTGGCGGCACATTCTTATGTACAGGAAATCAAAGGCGTACACATTCATATTCTACTCCTCATTAACCCACCATGTTTCTGAGGATTACTTTTTTGGCGCGATTTACGTTTCAGAAGGCCTTCAATATTTGGTGCAAGAGATGAAGTGCACAGTCTCAAAAGGTGCGCAAGGTGATCGTCACTTATCTTGCTGCGATATTCACTTTTAATGTAGTTCATGTCTGAAAATGTTTGTTCTCAGATATAAGTGAAGCTAAAGACTGCCATTAAACTAGATGTAAACAAACGTAATCTCGGATACTCACAGCAGAAGAGAGACCTAAATAATTCCCACACTTCTTTCTCAGAACATTTCACGGTCGTGGAATTCTGCAATGCAAGTAGTTTCATATTTTGTGGCTCGTGTGAAGCCTCACTACATGGAAACTTCAACAGTGAAAAATAATTGGATTTTGGTTTGAAATGTTTTTAGGTGTTCAAATTGTGAAGAGAATGTGTCGTACAACTGCTTTTTACCAGGAGAATGGCATTTATCGTAAACACGGAACGTAAGTAAGGGAAATTATATAAATCTGCAACTACCAATCTTACAAATAAAACACTTAACTCTATCGTTTTCATCTCGAAAACAAAAATATCCGTCCTACCATTTAATTGTATGTACTACTACTCCGCGCCATCCGCCTCTGACTCCTAGGCCAGGTTCTCCTTCCCTTGGTCAGTGGTGTAGAAGAAGCGAGCGTGCACTGCACTGTTGAGCAGCATTGCATTCAACTGTTATATATGTACGTGGTGCAGTTAACAATGACATTAAAATATGAGTTTAATATATTTTATGTGACATGATGACACTGCACCATTTAGGAATAAGAGCGTGTCTTAATTGTTTCTATTAGAATATGATGCCGCTATTTTCGATTTGGCTGGATATGTTTCACTAGCTGAAGTGTTTAGGAGGTGGATAGCAAGGTATACTATTTATAGAGTTCGTAAAATGGATAGCAAATTTGTGTATGTGTAGTATAAAGATGTATGTTTCTGAGAACTTCTTCCCGGAACTCAGTATCTTGCTCACATCACATAGCAAGCATGACGCGTATTAAAGGCGCTCGTTGCACACCACTCACGTGAGAAAACATGTGACAACAATCAGAGCGGCTAAAACAAGAACTGTTTTTCGAGATTATTCGAGAGGCGCCCGGCGGTCGACATATTTGGAGTTCCAGAAAAGTTGAAATTCGAGAAAGGTCCGTGTTACGTCATCCTCGCTTTATAAGGAGGCGAGGCAACGGAAGTTAGTGAGTAGTTTCAGAATGGGTCGTCGCAGTGGTCAGGTTTTAATGTGTGTATGTGTGTGTGTGTGTGTGTGTGTGTGTGTGTGTGTGTGTGTGTGTGTGTGTGTGTGTGTGTGTGTCAGCTGCTTGTGTACAGTCGCGTCGAAAGGATAGTGAAGCTGTTAATGAGTGTTTAGTGATTGTATCGTCAGAGTCAGCTTGTTTCAAAGGTAGGAAAAGTGAAGAAAGAAAGGAGTACGTCAAAGTTACGAGAAGAAATCATTTGTGAGTTGCAATATCACGAGGGACTGAAGACAGTGTTAACATCAGCAAAAGAGAATCGTGTTGCTGTTTATTGAGCTAGAAGAAAATAAAGTGACAGAAAAACTAGGTGGAGTGGATTTTGTAGTTATTGTCACACTGGTGTCAGAAGTGTGGAGTACAGTTGGAACACGCTTCTTGGATCCAGACTCAAGTTCGTGGTTTCGGTTTGTTGTTCATCAAGACGATTAGCATGTGATTAGGTATAGCATTTATCAAACCAAGTCTCCCAAAGAGGTGCCGTTCGTCTATTTTAAAGATGAAAGTGTGCGTCTGAAAAAAGATCTAATGGTCTACTGAGCCCATACTGAATGAGCGAACTGAATTTTGAAATGTAGTTTTAAACATCAATACCGGATATACAACAGGAGCTTTCCTTTTCGTTGAGCAGATTACTAATAATTAAGAAACATAACTAAAAGTAGTGAATTCTTTATCATATCTTTTAAGAAAATATTTCGGTTCCAAAATGTGTAGCGCCTTAACACCCTTGTTTACATTCTAGGACTTTTGTTGAAAATGCATGATGTCAATACATGGTTATTTTGTATAAATCCTAAAAGAGGACTTCTTATGAGAACACAGGACCTCCAGTGTCCTGCATTCATTAATAGGACACACCTACATGCTCCCAAAGAAAATAACGATCTTGCGCGTTCCAGGATATTTAAATACGATACCTACTCGTTTTCAATTGCCTTAAGAAGTGTATTGCTGACGATGGAGATGATGTTTTTGTTTCTCTGTACACATAGCACGTGTGTGAGGGAGTCCCACGAGCCCCATACAGAGCCGGAGTTCTGCAACGGTTCTCCAGGGATATGTGTGTGAACAAGTCTAACTCTGGTCAATATTTCCATACGACCCAAATCTATTAACTTCAAGTCCACCCTCCCTTCTCTGGATACACTATGCGTACGTTTGATTCCATAACATGCAAACTTTCTATGGGTTTGGAACCTGGATACTGACAAAAACAGCAGAGATAAACAATACAACCTAACGGCAGGATATATGAAGGTACACTTGCTCAATTTACAAAACGTCAAATATCACGCAAATATACAGACGATGTTGGCAATGGGCATCGGCCAAATTCTCTCACAAGTCTGCATTTACTAAACTGCTGGAAGAAGCAGCTCCGGACCGTCTCAAAACAGAACAAATATTTCAGGATTCTTTTCAAGAAAAAGTAAAATATTTAATTTTAATAGGACAGCAGGGAAATATTTTGAAGTGCTAGCCGTTGAACTTGAATTGAGAAAATGTTTTGAATGCAGTGTCTAGCTGGAGAAAGCTAATGCTTTAGGTATAAAAACTAGATTTGTTTCAAACACTTTACTTGTGCAGCGCGTATGTGAAGAACAAGGACATTTTTTAGAAGTTTCCTATTGTACAGAATGTTCCTATTTGAGGCTGTCAAAATGTATATCTAAGTCATATTTTCACTCCGTATTCACAGTACACCCAGTAAAGTTATGTGAAATCGACTAGGCATACATACTAAAAGTATAATCGTGCTGCTCAAATGGTTAACTTGCGCTATATCTTGGTTACTAGAAACCTCTCAGATAACGCACTGACTATTCTACGTTTCACATTACACCAATGAATGCTTCACTTCGGCCAATGAATGCGTAGACAAATGACAGATAGATGTTCACTCCACGTGGAGTGAACCACAGCGTTGCAACGTCTTCACTGTTTTCTCTCTCACTCATTGATACTCTAAGAAATAAGTGTCCATGTTTACTTGGAGAAAACGTGACAAGGTTGCTGTCTGAGACACTGGATGCCGCGAGGGTAACCATTAGAGCAGCACGAGAATACCTTGCATATGCTCTCTGCCATTGTTGTAACATCACCGCGCAGACCGCTTAACTGAAAATGTTTATCCAGTTGCGGCAAGAACATACGGACAGTTTACACTTCAGGGTTAAATGACTACATTAGATGTTCTAAAACGAAAGCCCAGTAATACTAATGTAGTAACCCTTGCGTATGCCCGAGTTTCATCTGTTCATTCCCATTCAGTAACAAGAAATTAATGTTTTCCTCAACAACTTACAACGTGTTTACCAAGAGGGCTTTTCTATTTATGATTTACTAATGATAACGTCAAGTTGAAATAAGCTATTTTCTTCTTTACAAAATACAACATGTCTGTCTTTTTAAGCATCGCTAGCACAATAGCGTGTGTTTTTAAGAGGTGTAAGCCTTATTAATATGCTGAGATTGTAGCCGTAATCTTTCTCAGAAAACGCTGGAGCTGCTAAGGTCAAAGACATTCTCGTGAGTAGCACAAAGTATATGGCGAGCGGAGCTATCAGGCTAGAGCAGGCGTGTTAGGAGCGAGTGTCCAGTCTACAAGTGCACTTCAGATCTAGCGCGCGCTTCATCAACAATGCAAACATTATTTGCTATTTTACATAGTGAAATAAAAACAATCTTTTTTAATTTGTGATTATTCATTGCGCCGTGTATCTCATTTTAATATTAGACACCATTTTAACCGAAAGCACATCAATGAATAAGACAAGATCGTTATATCAATATGCTTATATATTTTCTTAAAACGTATAATAGCAATAATAATAATAATAATAATAATAATAATAATAATAATAATAATAATAATAATAATAATAATAATAATAATAATAATAATAATAATAATAATAATAATAATAATAATAATAATAACAATAACAACAATAACAACAATAACAATAATAACAATAATAATAATAAATATATATAATATTGTTATCATTATTAAGTATTATTATTAATTATTACTATTATTATTACTATTATCATTATTATTGTTGTTATTATCATCGTTATTGTCATCGTTATTGTCGTCATCGTCGTCGTCGTCGTCGTCATCGTCATCATCATCATCATCATCATCATCATCATTATTATTGAAATCCCAGTTCTCCAACAGACTCAACAGAAATAAGCCGTCACAAATTTCCAACGATGCCATTCAATAATCTCATAGGGCCAATTACCGTATTTCAAAATTAAATCATGTGAAAAGCAGATCCAGGACTACGTGACAGTTATGAGATTAGCCCATGCTTTACGGCTAACATACGGTGTAATGTACAGCTTCGACTTGAACATACTGTATCGTTCCGTAATGTGATGTGGGAGCAGTTGCTACCTTCCCTCTCTTTTCCTTACTGACACGTCTGAGCTAGAAAATGTTATTCGCTGCTACTTCTGGGCTCATTCTGTTCAAGGTTCACCAACACCGAACACAACTATAATAGCCACCCATATGGTTCTCAATGTATTTTTACTTCCTTTACCACGTATATTAAGTACAGGAAGTATTGTATTCCACCCAAAAAATTCGATGTTGGAATTTCACCGAAAATATGTTTTGAGGCCTCCTGAACCCGAAAAAAGGCATTTTTAGAAACTGGTCCTTGCGCGCGTGTGCACGTGTCTGTCTATCAGTCTGTGGGCTGCATAAGTCAAAAAACAAAAAGTCCGTTAAAAGCCAAAGTTAACATCTTTTAAAGATGCGGCACGAACATTTCGAAGAAAATTCCTCCACCTTAAACTACCCTTTACATGGAAAATTTTTCGAAAATTTTTATTTTCTCGCAAATGACTAACGATTTTGATTAAAATATCATATGTTTAAGAAATTTTTATGGCAAATGAAATGTACGTATATTTTGAATTTTCTTGCTATAAACCCTGTAGTCCCGTTTGCTCTGGATGACTTTTGCATAACTGGTAAACCGTAAGAGACAGACGGATCTTGCTATACAAAAATGTAGATCTTCCTAAAGCACACAATTTATGTCCAAATAAATTTTCTTGCAGAGTGAACCATTTCGAAGATATTCCTTGTTATTTGTGTGAGTTAGTAATGCTTATACTTTCCACAAAGGGAAGAACGTTATTCATTTGTTATATGTTACCGTGCAAAAAGAGTGGAACTTGAAAGCTTTAAAACATTTGACTATCGCTCAAAGTCTACAGTATTCCCATATTCCCCTTGTACCTACAAGGGAATAAACAATAAGACAATCTCCTCAAATGTTTATCTCGACTAAGACGAAGAAGATATAGGAGTAAGAGTTTGTAAGAATGGTTTTTACAAGAGTAGAGAAAGTCATGTGAGTGCAACACATCAGATTTTAACATACAAACACAATGAATCACCACTACAAAGGTCATGTTTGAGCGCATCACGTTTTAGACAAGTCTGTAAATAACGTTTTTACAATTGAATACAGACTGAGTTCACACACGAAAAATAAACTATTCAATTTTTTGTGGAGATGACAGAAACAGAATTAAGTAAAAATATACTTTTTGTGCAATACAGTGAAGCTCATTTTATTTACTTTGCTCTTTATTTTTAGAAGGACATGAAGCGAATAGCATACAGTTGATATAGCACAAGTCACGTGAAGTAACTGTGACAAATCCTGCCTCAGTTTGTACTGTATGCCCACGACAAGAAGGCTAGAGGGGAATGAAGGGCAGAGGGGGCTTGAACTGTGTATCTACTCCGGTAGCGGGCCTTTACCAGTAAATGAGTGTGTGAGAGTGCATATTTCTAGCTATGGGTGAGTAATGTGACAACATTGTGTATTTTAAACGAGACTAGCATTCTTGTCATACTCGGAAACTGGGCATAAACACCGTGCGGGAAGCACAAAATGATTACACTACACATTCCTAAGACTTGCCTTCTTGTCCTGGGCACACAGTAGTTACTCACTGGAACCACCAGACACCGCGCGTTGTTCACTTGAGTGAAAAAGTAGAACATTTGTAATTCGAAACTAAGCGTTATCCTAAACAAGCGACTGTCACCATTACAATGAGCCGCCTCAGATTGTCCATATGCCTAACTAAGTTTGAGAACAATCGATAGACGACACACACGGAAGCGCTCTACATATGTAGGTATCAGTATTTTGTTTGACGCGTCTGTTGCTGTACATCTGTGGAAACATTGCACAACAAATCATACGTGAGGGGAATCTTGCACAGTAACATGCTTTGCGTGTATCAGACCGTAGACACAACTAATTGCATTCCATTCAAAATTTCCACATCGAAATTCCACCGGAAATACATCTCTGAACCGTTCCAAACGTATTTTAGGAAAAAGACTGCACCCGTTTGTGTGTGCGTGTGCGTGTGCGTGAACTTGTGACTGCATGTGTGCGAATGTGTGTGCGTGATCTCAACTGAAAATAGCAAGTCGCAAAGCACCAAACTTAATAGAAAATCACGCAATGCAAGCTGAAGATTTATACTATTTGTGTCAAAAATCTTTATAGCCTTGATCGTTTTCCAGATATTCGATGCATGTTGAGGTTAAAGCACTACTCAGCGTAAAATGCACGATTCTTCTTTATTGCTTCTCCTTTGCACGAGCTGGTGTTAATGTTTGCACACACTGCATCTCGCTAATGTGAAAGTTTTCAAGCTCAACATTTGCCGTAATTAATGCAAAGCTAGTGAAAGAATCGCGTGAGCAAGGAACGTAACAAATTTGTTGTAAATAAGGTAAGAATGAAGTGCTCTACTTGGAAGGTGCAGAGATATGAGGCCTGGGGAACAGTACTCGGAATGTCTGTAGCATTAGATGGAACCGGCTTGCTTTTGCGCTTCACGAAATCACTAAAGGAGAGAGAATAGCAGAATATCGCGAAACCTATAATCGCTCCACGCTTAGATCCGCACCCGATGTAAACACAAGCCGTCAACAACTAACCCGCGATATGCCGAAACCGAAGCACACCATAAAATATAGTACCTTAAATATTGGCGATTATCTGTGAGTTTTCAAGATGTACGATAACCCTGGTAATGACTACTTGAATGCAACGCGATAGCAGCGCTATTCCTAAAACTCCTGTTGCATCATAAAAACCAGGCATGAATCCACGTGGTGTTTGTTTGTGTTAGGCGCAGATGATATGAACATCAGGTTATCGCGGAGGGATACAAGGGGTGGATCTGAGGCTGGATGGAGTATAGGGAGTACTATACCTCAGGCCTGAATTAGAGGGCGAGGTTTAAACATTTCTGTTTTGTCAGGGCAAAATGCATTGTGTGGAAAAAGACAAACAATTATTTCCAAGATGCATGAAGTTTCATTTTACTGTTATTAAGCACTACAAACCGTGTACTTCAGTTCCGTGTAGCATTTATATATGTACGGTTTTCTAAGCATGTTATATAGTGACTTAAATATCAGTCTACAAGTCTAGCTTCCTACAATTGGATACAAATTGCTATAATGTTTGGGTATATTAAAGTAAGCAAACCATTTTTAAAAAGACCTCAGGAGTCTTCAAAACTACAAGAAGCAGAAAACACGCACAACGGGCAGTGAGCAGGTTCAGCAAGTGGGCACCGTGTTAGTGCAGCAGTGGCGGACGTGTGTAACGTCGGTTTGTAAATAGGAATGGCTACCTTACATATCTATACCTCGCTCATACACTTTCCTCTCTGTTTGGGAAGAACGCTAGCTATCTGTTTATAGACACAGGTGGTGCAGGGAAGTGTTCAGGGTGCGGCAAGGTTGTTCAAACAATTGAACATATAACTTCCACACACTACACTACTCATAGCAGTGACTACTGTGCTTCTTATAAAGGAGTGGAATGTGATATGATGATGGAGAAGTTCAAAGACAATATAACTACTGAAAATGAGTTTCAATTGCAACTTATTGACCTGCAATATAATCGGTAACTGAACTTCTTTCTTCACAAAACAACTTGACTGACTTTTACTAAAACTTTTCTCAGTCCAAATTTCCACGACTACACAGACACACTGCTCACATGTTAAGCATGTTTGTATCAACTTACCTGTGTGACTCATTTTTTCATTAATGAAACCTGTAAACGTGGTCACAGAAGTCAATTATCTGAAAACAGTTTAAAATGTAGTGCTTGGCTTTGTACAACGACCATTGCTCCAAATACTGCAAAGATGATTACAGAGAAAAGGGTACAAAAACCTAGACATGAATGCAATTGTACATATTTAATATAAGTGGCATAGGATCTTATATACACGTTAATACTGTCAATAAAAGTGCTAGCCTTCTGATATTGTGCCTCCACTGCATTTCCTTCCACCCGTGTTCACCTTCCATTCTGTCCGCTTCCAGCAGCCCGAGCATCGGGATAAAGCGCACTGAGTTAGAGCTGCCTGCTCCACACTATGTATGCTTTTCGTTACAATTGTGTCCTTATAAATAGTAGGATAAAAATTAGACTAGTTTTGTAAATATCCTTAGTTGTGGTCTTATTAATCAGTAATACTCATATTGTATCTCTTTTAAGCAAAAATGTTAAGTCTCATATTTAACATTTATTTTCTTCCAAACTAGTGGATCAATTACGCATTGATCTACAAAATGTATCCACATATTATCATAAGTAATGACGCCACGAGTGATTGTCAATTTATTCAGACAACTTGACTATCACGAGTTGCATTTATTAACCCTTAAATGAACTCTTAATGCATAGTGGGCGCATATGCAACGTTAGTTTGATCTAATATTTGAGCTATGCTTCAGTTGAGAGCTCAACGTCACTGTCTTAGTTTCCCAATTAAGTATACACACGTACGCCACACCGTCTCACAGGCGGATATTACCTACTGTAAAGGTAACAGACTAATGTATGTTTTGCACATTTTTGCATAACATCTTGCAGCATATGATGTAAACCGAATCAAAATATCAGTATTAATAATTCACCAAGCTTTTAAATTGTTAGATTCACTAAAGTGGACATAAAATGCAAGATTTTGTCATCTTAGTCTCCCAGACGGATGTTACTGCTAGCGCCATATTTTCACATGTTACAATTTAAGGATTAATACTACTTCACGAAGTAAAGGATGTTATAGCCACTGACATGTCATTTAAATGCTGTATTGTAATTACTGACCTCTTAAAAGAAACACTTAGCATGAATACATACATTAGTGCCCATTGGCACGGCCTACAAGATTCTCATATTGATGCCCCAATTTTTTAAGACGTTGGTAATGTCAGAAGTTGGAGTATCTGCTGTTAATTTATAATTCCGTTAAATAAAAAGTTTGTCAAACTGATTCCAAACATATTTCCTGTTGTATTTTGTGTTCTGAGCTTTCCCTCTTCGAATTATTTCATGTATTTCAGCATAAAATGATTCACCGAAGCTAGTCAGCCATTTTTAACATTTGAATAGCGGCTCTTGCGTCAACTTACGTCAACTGTTTCTCTAACCTGATCATAACATAAGAAATTACAGGAGGTGACAATGTAATGTGATGCATTTTTCGCGACTGAAGGCTGTCATTGGTTGATATTTGTAATTGTTATGCACATGACTGTTGATTTCAACCAAGTCCTGTATCAGTGGAATAGTCATAGTGTTTAATTGTAAATTCTAAAGTCTTAAAACATTGTGCCAGTTTGAGGAATGCTTCCAAATAGCAAAAAAGAAAATAAAGAAGTGAGTGACTGACAGACAGACAGACAGACAGACAGACAGACAGACAGACAGACAGACAGACAGACAGACAGACAGACAGACAGACAGACAGACAGACAGACAGACAGACAGACAGACAGACAGACAGACAGACAGACAGACAGACAGACAGACAGACAGACAGACAGACAGACAGACAGACTGACTGACTGACTGACTGACTGACTGACTGACTGACTGACTGACTGACTGACTGACTGACTGACTGACTGACTGACTGACTGACTGACTGACTGACTGACTGACTGACTGACTGACTGACTGACTGACTGACTGACTGACTGACTGACTGACTGACTGACTGACTGACTGACTGACTGACTGACTGACTGACTGACTGACTGACTGACTGACTGACTGACTGACTGACTGACTGACTGACTGACTGACTGACTGACTGACTGACTGACTGACTGACTGACTGACTGACTGACTGACTGACTGACTGACTGACTGACTGACTGACTGACTGACTGACTGACTGAGTGTCAAGTAGTTCCAACTGAAACTGTGTGCCTATACCTTAGTAGCCTTAAGCAGCAAAAGGAAGGGTTATTTTTCATCTCAATAAGAAGTTTCAAACCCTTGTTACTTGTGCAAGGGCACCTCACTTTGTGGCGATAGTTAGGTCTGCATTTAGGATCGACCAAATGTGTCCAAACAAGACAAGTAAGTGTGTAATAAACAGAAGCAAAAAGAGTCAATAGTAAATTGAAGGTTTCCTTACATTACGAAGGTCCGGAGTCCGGAGTGGGTGGGTATATTTTGAAATAGATGAAGTGCTCGCAGCGTTGCAGCCTTGTTGCGACAGGGGTACATTTGTTACTGTCGGGTTGGCAGCATGTTCCCGCATGTTTGAGAAGGCACAAAACCTTGTCTTGTACCCGGAAAATGAATGGTTGCCTGTCAATAGCTTTTCACCATTAACTAGACTGGTTCACTAGGTGACAGATTCTTTCCTATGTACGAGTATTGCACCTAAACTGCTGCAAAATGCAAACGTTTGCACCAGTTTTGTAGCGTTTCCTGACAAATTGTGCAAATCAATCGATAGCCGTAAATTAAGTCAAGCAATCAGATCTCCGCACAAGGAAAATAATTTGTGCAGAAATAGCCATTTCCATTCCTTCTTCATTTGCGCCTATATTTTCATCTCGTCATGCGCTTTATTTATCTAAATATTTATCGACTGGTATATTCATCTGCTCGCTTTGCCCCAAACACAATCCACTTCCAGGAAAGTTTTCGTTTCTCCCTTATTTAGCAACCAAGGCAACTAATCTTCCTTTTCTCTCCTCATCAATTTCAGCCGCGTTTCTCTTTCATTCTTTCTTTCTTCCTTCCTTTCTTCTTCCATGTTAACTGCTCTTTCTGAAACACCTTCATTCATTCTAGGTCGCTTACATCGTTTTTCTGACTCCACATTTCAAATGCTTCCAACAATGTTTCTTCACTTCTTCTCGACATGGAACTAAATTAAAGGAATTTGAATAAGTACCTTACAAGCTTCATTAGCTGATTTACAATATATACGATGAAATAATGCAAAATATATGAACAAATCAACTTGATTTAATTTGGCACATAATTCATGTTTACTTTCTCTACTGCGTATAGTACGTAGAGGAAGTATTGTATTCCACCCAAAAATTCGATGTCGAAATTTCACCGGAAATAAATGTTTTGAGGCCCCCCCCCCTAAATCCAAAAAAAAAAAAACCTGTATTTTTAGAAGAACGTCCGTGTGTGTGTCTGTGTCTGTCAGTCTGTGGACAGCATAACTCAAAAACGAAAAGTCGGTTGAAACCAAAGTTGGTGTTTAACATCTTCTAAGGATGCGACACAAAGTTTTTTAAGAAACTTCCTACAGCCTAAACTACCCTGTATATTGGAACATTTTTCGAAAAATTTGATTCTCTCCAAAATGGCTTCAAAGGTTTTGATTAAAATTCCACCTGTTTAAGATATTCTTATACCAAATGAAATGCATATTTTGAATATTCTGGTTATAGCCCATGTAGTCCTGTATACTCTGGATGACTTTTGCATAACTGGTAAACCGTAATAGATAGACCAAATCTTACTGTAAAAGTGTAGTTCTTGCTAAAACACAATTCGGAGATATTCCTTGTTATTTGTGTGAGTTTTGGAAGACTTAAGCTTTCGTTAATGGAACATCGTTATTCATTTTTTATATCTTAGCCTGCAAAGAGAATGGATTCTCAAAGCTTTAAAAGATTTGACTATCGCTCAAAGCCTACTGTATTCCCATATTCCCCTTGTACCTACAAGGAAATAAGCAGTGATTTCTCAACTAACACGAAGAAGATATAGGAATAAGAGTTTGTGAGAATGGTTAGTGCAAGAGTAGAGAAATTCATGTGAGTACAACACTTCAGATTTTTATAAAATGGTTACTGTTGGTACTGTCCGCTTATTTAAAAGATTTTGTAGGGCAAGTTTAAGATCTCGTAGTACTAAGAAGCGCTGCGTTCATTTGGGTTAACATGCAGATTTAAACAAAAAAATAAAAATATAAAAATAAAAATAAAATCTGCGTACTGGACCCCGGCACCTAATTTCTTAAACCGGGGTCAATATTCAGATCATTATTATTTTATTACAAATATAAAACAAATATACACGAAAAAATTTACAGATAAATAAAATAAAAATAAAATAATTTAAAACACAAAATTTTAACATCCTAAAACCACACCTCTTCTAACTAAAATTAAAAGAAAAAAACAACAAATTACCAAAATAAATTTAAAAACATTCCATCTCATCCCTAATCATACCTATTCAAAACTTTTATAAATTTAATAAAAAATCTATAAACATTTTAAAAACTCACCTCTTTAAACACAAGATCTTATAAGTTATAAAATAACTTATAAGAACTCTACCTTTCAAAATCAAAATTTATATAAAAAAACAAAAAAGTTTAAATAAAACTATTACTGGTATCCAATAATAAAATAAATAACTGGTAACCAGTTACCACTAAATCTACAAATATCAAAAATCCATAACAAAACAAAATATGAGCGCCGGAATCCGGCGGCCATCTTGGTACTGGTACCCAGCACCAACTCACTCCTAACTTCCTTTACTCCACACTACGACTCAATTACATTCATGCATAATTATATAAAATACAATAATCAAAATAACAACTAAACATAAACAAAATTACACAATTTGAAAGAATACAGATAAACATATAACACAAACATGCAAAATTTAAAATCTTCAGAACCTCAATTAAATAACTCAAAAATACAAATTATCTTCAAACCTCCAAAATAAACATCAAATGCTTCAAATTTCTCAATCTACTAAAGCTTCAAAACATTTAAGTTTATTTAATAAAATGAAATATAGCATTAAATTTAAATCAAATATTAATATTTCAAATTTAGAATTATATATCAAATATAAATTTAGAAAGTATTTGAAAGTATTTAAACTCCACACTACAGCACAGATACCCTCGTGCATAATTATATAAAATGCAAGACGTAATAATGAAAATGACAATTAAACATAAACAAAATTACACATACTTAAAATAATACACTAACACATCATAGAACATAAACAATACAACATTCAAACATTTTCAAAACCTCATTTTCATAAAAATTTCAAAACATTTCTTCACTGTCGGTATTTGTCTTATTGGCCATCTTGTGTCAGATAAATCACTATCAATATTATTTCGGTGTTGTTGATTTTGTATCCTCTCGGATCGTCTTTTTGGTAGGTCCTTATGTTGAATATTTGTCTTGGCACAGTTTTGGCCTCGATGGCAGATTCGCTGATGGTATTAGCCATTGTCTCTAGGTGGTGGAGTAAATCCTTATCCCTTACGATGTTGCAGATTTGGTGTCCGATGTTCTTCTGTCAGGTGTGCATATTTTGGACATTCAAAGAAAACATGCTCAGGAGTTTTTTGTATGTTGCATATATCACATGTGTCGGTTAATTGTTTATTATTGCAGATTTAAACACATCTGTGACGACAGAACTCACTCCAGGTAGTGTAGCTGCCAGCTGTAAGCATGCAGGAGTGTTTCTTCTCGTACTTCAAGTGACATTGCACGACAGACAGGCAGGCAGACAGGCAGGCGTGTCAAAGTCACCAATGAGCCCTTTGTCACTTCTCAAATGTTCAAACAATGTGTTCTTCTTCACATTGAAAAGACCAAGGGCATAGCGAGTTGCACATTCAACAGAACATAATACTGCATGTAGGTAATTGGGCAAGTGTCGCATGTTAACCAAATGAGTGCAGTGATCAAATCATGATAATACGAACCAACCGCTGCCTTATATGAGTGGCCCATCCTGTCAACAGAACATAATACTGCATGTAGGTAACTGGGCAAGTGTCGCATGTTAACCAAATGAGTGCAGTGATCAAATCATGATAATACGAACCAACCGCTGCCTTATATGAGTGGCCCATCCTGTCAACAGAACATAATACTGCATGTAGGTAACTGGGCAAGTGTCGCATGTTAACCAAATGAGTGCAGTGAACCAACCGCTGCCTTATATGAGTGGCCCATCCTGTCAACAGAACATATACTGCATGTAGGTAACTGGGCAAGTGTCGCATGTTAACCAAATGAGTGCAGTGATCAAATCATGATAATACGAACCAACCGCTGCCTTATATGAGTGGCCCAACCTGCCAACAGAACATATACTGCATGTAGGTAACTGGGCAAGTGTCGCATGTTAACCAAATGAGTGCAGTGATCAAATCATGATAATACGAACCAACCACTGCCTTATATGAGTGGCCCAACCTGCCAACAGAACATATACTGCATGTAGGTAACTGGGCAAGTGTCGCATGTTAACCAAATGAGTGCAGTGATCAAATCATGATAATACGAACCAACCGCTGCCTTATATGAGTGGCCCATCCTGTCAACAGAACATAATACTGCATGTAGGTAACTGGGCAAGTGTCGCATGTTAACCGAATGAGTGCAGTGATCAAATCATGATAATACGAACCAACCGCTGCCTTATATGAGTGGCCCATCCTGTCAACAGAACATATACTGCATGTAGGTAACTGGGCAAGTGTCGCATGTTAACCGAATGAGTGCAGTGATCAAATCATGATAATACGAACCAACCGCTGCCTTATATGAGTGGCCCATCCTGTCAACAGAACATATACTGCATGTAGGTAACTGTGCAAGTGTCGCATGTTAACCAAATGAGTGCAGTGATCAAATCATGATAATACGAACCAACCACTGCCTTATATGAGTGGCCCATCCTGTCTCGGCTGGGATGATTTACTGCACTTTTATGCAGATGCACGGACCCTGGGCTCATTGTAGCAGAAATATCGCAGTCTTTGCAAATTTGACATCACATATTAAATTGCATAACGGTGACTTTTCTAAGAAATAAAGCATTAGTAGGTACTTCAAATTTTCATTATTTGAACCCAGATGACCACATATCGAATCTGCGTTAGGGTGATTTTACCGGTTTTCCCCGCCTTTCAGTCCACCAATGTTCCATCATCTCCTTTTCTTTCATCAATTTCACCTTCATTTCATAGCATCTTCTTCCTCTTACTCATACCAGGCCCCGCCCCCACCCCCGCCCCCGTCCTGGTTCTGGTTCTCTGTTCATTTCCGGGTTCTGAAGACAACATTCACCACGTTCCACCCTCTACTGTTGCACCCTGCTCAGAGGTGGGGTTACGGCGGTCGGGCGGTAGGCCTTGTGCCGCGGATTTCTTCCATGTATGAGATATCTTCACGGCCACATGTACGATTCTAACGAAATGATGAAATCTAAAGCTTGTCCCACCCTACATTCAGCACAACTTGCAGGCTTAGGGCAGCAAGAGGCGTCTCGAGAACCTTACAGCACATATAAACAATGTTGCTGGACTGCAACTACCAGCAAACCTGAAGCTTGTTTGTATCACCCGACTTTTAAACATGGCAAGAGAACGTAGAGTGGAGGGCTTATTAATCAACAGTTTTCATAAAAATGGTTAACAGCTTAAGTGAAAATATAAATTAGTAGATGCAGAGAAAAATGGGCTAAAACAACATTGAGAAAATATGAATATCTTATCAAACGATGAACTAGAATAGGAAACAACTTGGGCCTGATGAGGCATTACTGATAGTTGCATTGTGGGTATATGACGTCATTACATATACCTAGACCTCTTTTGGCCGTGTAAGCAGACTTGATAACAGTTCTCCAGTACTATACACCGGACGGTTGGCTTGTATTGGGGTTTCACAATGGCATCCTGTTGCAGTGTTTTGTACTACACGCTTAAATTGGACAGATCTAATGATGAGCAAGTTTACCTGCGCAAGGCAGTAAAGCCTCGATTATTCAAACAACACTTCTCTCAAATTTTAACCAAACAACGGGCTATACGACGAAATTAATGCAAGTACCCATCTGTGAAATTTTAAAAATCTACAGTTTTTATCGGATTGATTGGAAATTTTATCACAATAATTACTGAATTGAGGAGTAAATGTGCTAAATTTCATACATTTAGTCAAATTAGTTCTAAGATATTAATATTTTATTATAATTTTTAAATATTTTTGTAAATGGTTCCCCATGATGCAATTTTTATTTGAAAAACTTAATAACTTTTAGTTATGTTCTATAATAGAATGTTAGCAAATTGATGAAATAATTTCTTAATTTTGTTATGTGTTTGGATAAAAATAAATTTTAGAGTATTTTTTTTTCATTTAAATTTCGAAATGTAAACTTTAATTTCAATTACTCAGAAGTTATTTATGTTATGAAAAAACTATCTCATCATTTCCTTCTAATGTTACTTGTAAGCAAGTACACCAAACTTCATGCATATGTACTGAAGACTGCATCGTGTTGAGCAATGTAAAGAGCAAACAGTGCTAAAAATAGAAACATGACAAAACTAAGTTTGAAGTCATAGCAAGGATAAGGAAACTGTATTGATTTAAATGGACATGACCACTTACAAGCAATCGTGACATAGTTGAAAAAGGACGTAAGGCTACAAAAGGCATATCAAAAGAAAGTAGAAGGTAAAACTAAAATTCATTTTTGTCAATATTTTAATTTTTTAGCCTTTTTATACAGATGCGTATCCTTAAGTGGGAGCCGTGGTTACATTTTTATCCAGAATATTCGAAACTGAGTGAGTGTGTAGTAGAATACATTATGGCCAACTTGAGGCCCAGTCTCGAAGGTTTTTGGGGAGTTGTGTAAAGGTTGAAACAGTCGCGGTGTTCCGTGCCGCTGATTCGTCTTCTCTACTTCTGGGGTTACACGATTGCGTGTATTTTTCCTTAGTTTTTATGGATTATTGACACAAAAGTAATTCCCAATGAACTTCTTCATCGCCAGCTATGATTTCCGGTAACACGATGACAGCTGATTGCTCAGTAACATAGTAACTTAGGAGGGTTTGATGGTTGATGGCGTAACTCAAAGCAGCTGTTTACATAATAAAATAGACATTCATTCAGCATTTCAAGAAGAATTTGAAGCAAGTGTTATGAAGACGTAGAGATTGAAGAGGCGCGGATATTGGATGTTTCTACAACTAGCAAATTCAATTGGCAGACAGTTTTCCATGGAAAAGAAGTCATGAGCAGGAGTTGTAAATTTGCATCAGGAATAGGTAAACATGTAAAGTGGGGGGCTATCCTGTTGACTCGTTCTCGCCATTGCTATGATGTCATTGGCAACTGCATATATCAGTGTTATTGCTTCTAGGAAAGCCCGTTACACATTTGTTGAATGCTGGCTGTCATTATAAAACCATCTCCCGCCTGAACAAAGGAATAAGCATCTTTTATTAACTGACAGAGAACAACAGTGTCTTTCGAAAAGGGCCCAACAACGTTTTCCCTAAATTAGATGATACCTATATGTACATAGTTTAGCAAATGTTGACCTGCTAGAACGAGCCGTAAACAACTCAACTTATTTGTAACATCAGTACTCGTTAGGGCTAGGAAGTTCATGCATTTGCATGTTTTTACATAGAGGTTAAAAATGTATGCTTTTACATTATGTGCACGAATTATGGAATTTTCAGTTATTTGGACATGATTTGATGGTGCATATAACTGCATATTTTCTTGATTTTTGATAAATGCATAATATTTCAATATTATAGTCCCTATATTGCATATTTTAATTATTTTTATGGTTTTTTATTCTTTTTTCCATCTGTATAATATGGTAAAATCAGGACAAACTCTGAAAGGTATTTTTCCTAACTTAATTCATATAACTTGCTTGGCACACGCCCTTCATTGCATTTCTGAGACAATACGTGATTCTTTCCCATTGGTAGATAGATTTGTGTCCAGTAAAAAGAGAATTTTTGTTAAATCTCCTAAAGGAGTTAAGTTGTTTAGGTCAACAGCACCTAATATCCGACTTCCTCCTGCACCAGTGTTAACTCGATGGGGAACATGGGTCGATGCAGTTTTATATTTTGCTGAGCACATAGAAATAGTCGAAGAGGTTGTTAATTCATTGGACTCGAAAGATACTTCATCAATAGAAACTGTGCAAAATATTCTGTCAGGCACTGGGTTAAAAGAGGATCTTATTCTCATATCTGCCCATTTTTCTTTCTTACCAACAGCCATAACGGCATTGGAAGCTGTAGGATCTCCTTTGCATGAATCACTTACTGTCTTTGAAAAAATAATATGTGATCTAAATTCGGTTCTTGGTAGCATAGGACAAAAAGTGATAGAGAAAGTGAATTATGTAACTTCAAAAAAATTCTGGTTATAAACAGATGTGCGATATTCCAGACATCCTCAAAAGAAAACCATCTGTCACACCAAGAGATTTGACTCTCTGTGAAGCAGTTAACATCATTTAAATATGCTCCAATAACATCTTGTGACGTAGAGAGAAGTTTTCACGTTACAAAAGTGTTTTGCGAGACAACAGACGATGTTTTACAGTTGAAAATTTGTGCAAAGTGTTGGTTGTGAACTGCAATTTAGCAGTTAATATTAGCAGCGGGACCACTCCTGCTTCAACCTCTAAGAAATAAGATAACTTTATTTATTATTTATACTAACTCGTCTTGTCTACTGCAAAGGGACATCAATTGTTTTAATTAAATAGTGCATATTTCTTGGCATATTTTCAAGTTTTTAAGAGCATAGTTGCATGCATATTTCAGTGTTTTTGGGGCATGTACTTCCGAGCCCTAGTCCTCGTTCTTTGCTTCATGTAGGTTGCTACAACTTCATTTGCTGTTATTGAGAGATGAAGGAAAATGAAGTTAATTTCGCAGGAAACACGAGGAAAGAAAACAGTCGATCACGGAGCGTTGCCGAATTGTTCTGTTGTCCTTGACCCTGGGCATTTATAAGTGAACCTGCAATTAATAACCACCTAACACCGCAAGCTAATTGTTCATAATTGTTATCTCTTAATGCCAACAAGCTTACTGCTGGTGTTTTTAAACACACGAGCTATGTGTGGGCAATGTTTAAGAGGTGGAATCAGTACTGAAAAATTAAATGCCATATTCGAGTTTTGAGCCACGGAGCTACCACTTCACGCTCTGCTCTAACCACTAAGCTACCATGGCCAACTTGCCAGTATGACATTAAATTCCCCAACCGATTCGTAATTTTTCCCGGTAGACCACAAGAGAATCTCACAACAGAGATAAATACCCCAAGGACGAGTTACAATTGTAAGTATTTATGTACCAGGTTTAAGTAACATTTAACAATTACTATCTAATTTATCAACAACAAAAATAGCCTAAGTTATTAAAACGATATGAACTAAAAATGAACCTTTAAATTACAGTTTATTGCTGGGGATATTATGCAGATCTATCGTAATGATATCATAATTGCTTGGTGCTTTCCTTATTCTTTCGGTTTGAAAATAGTTTATATAAATAATAAATGTACTCTATTTGCTTAAATAGCTGAATTATCACATAAAATAGGTCTTATTAGATCCTAACGCTAAAATTAAGTCAATTTACTCTCTATAAAGTTGAATTAGTATTACCCATTGATACCTTAACCGTTAAAATAAACTAAATTTTTGAGAGCAAGAAGAGTAAAACAGGTTAGGACAGGGATGTCCAACCTTCTCCCTTTGGAGAACCTCATGCAGAGAGCGGCAATAACCCAATCCACTCCTCCAGGTGGAGGGCCAGACAGTCAGTCAGTATTCAGTGACGGACACAAACACGTCCGTTTACAAGTCATACTGTCAACTTTCTGGGAATGTCCTCAAAAGACCTCCATTCTGGATGATTTTTGCAGAAATAATAAACAGTAAGAGAGAGGCAAAAGTTTACTAAATAAACACGTGGATCTCGCTAAAACACACAATGTATGTCAAATACTTCGTTTTTTTCTTTCGAGTGAACTGTTTCCGAGATATTCTTTCTCATTTGTTTGAATTTGCCAGTACTTATACTTTTATCAAATAGGAATATGTTATACCTTTTTAATTCCTTGGCCTTGCAAAGAGAACGGAATTTCAAAGATATCGCATAGCACCCAGCTCTTAAAACATTTCACTACCGTATTCCCATATTCCCCTTGCATCTACAAGAAAGTTAGCAATAAGATACTTTCTGAAAATGCTTATGTCGATTAAAATGAAGTAGATAGAGAAATAAACATTTGCAAGAATAGTGTGTATAAGAGTGAGTATAGCTCTACATATATTTGCGAACAGAGTTTCTCCAAATTGAACTGTACTAAAAGTCTGTATCGCAATATGTTACGCGACGATCACTTGGTGGATCTTCTAATGCTGTGCACTTGGACTTTGTCGCCAAATATTGATCGACTTGTTAAACGCAAGCAGCACCAAACAAGCCACTAATGAACACATGTTTATCGCATAAGATTGGGAGGTGCTTTGGTAAATCAAACGCAACGTACCTATCACCAACTCGCCACTGCAACAGAAGGCACGACTGGGGGTTATAGAGGGGCAAAGTCCAGGCACAGTGAAAAGAGGTAAACGCAAACTCGCCACTTTCGCAACCGCAGGACTATGCTGGTCGGTGCTTATTCATGACTCACAATCTCAGGAGCTATTTAACATATCGGATTGAACTTTACATATGTATGTCTTCTTAGTTCATTGATCTGCTTCTACACTATAAGTTTGTGTATTAGGAAGATAGGGTTACATATTTAGTTGTATCATTCTTTGATAAAAATATGTATATCAGCAATTGTTATCAGATGTGTAAATGATCAGCACCAGGGCATATCCACAAGAGCACATACAGCTCTTGCAACGTTCTACAATGTCTTCAGTAGTGTGAGAAAACGGGTCGTTTAGAACACAAAATCACATGACTTTAGCATACAGATGCCATACTTAACAGTAGTACCAAAGTTTAGATGAAAAATTCCCCCATACTACGGGCTAAAGTATACTTCTCCATTACAAACTGTACAGGAGTTAAGGTTATGTGCTCAGCATACATTCGAAAAACAACTTATCATTTTAAAATATATTTAAGGGTACATATGACTGAATTTTCCAACTTCTATATCTTTTAATCAATTTTGATGAAATTTTGTGTGCATATTTATATTGTAACCATATTATGCAGTGCAAAGTTTCAACTCTGTATCTTGCTTGGTTCAAGAAATATTGCAAATTATTTAAATAAATTAATAGTCGCACTTAAAAAGTCCCTTGCGACAAAGTTTTCATCCAATCATTCTAAACTTTTGTAGAGATGCACTTTAAACAAGGATAAATTAGAATTGTATTGGGTTTTTATATCTGGTTATTTGTTTGACTTACAGAAAAATGTAAATATTTATATTTCATAATTTTTAAAAAATATGGAGAAACAGCCTGTTTTGAAGGATAAAAAACACACTAAAATCCATCTGATATCAAAACCCAATACAATTTTTATTTAGAGTACATATTACTACATACTGTGCAAGTTTCAAGTCATTCTGATAAGAAATGCTCCGCAAGGAGCATTTTGTATAGAACAAAATGCTGAAAAATTGCAAACTGAGAAAAAGGCAAAAGAAAATACACTGACCTCAGAATTGTCCTGGACCATATGTCTCCCACTCAGACCTCTTGTTTCTTTCTTCAGATGATATTTTCAATTACATTACAAATGGCAGTAGCCAATCATTAGCAAGTTCAAAATAGGAGTGAAATGGCACAGTAACAGTTATATCGTAAAAATGGGCATATATGGACATTTAAATACCACGCACATGAAGCTAAAGGATGGCTTCTGTTAGCTTTAAAAATGGCGGAACTGAAAAAAATAATGGATGCATATGATAGAGGAAAGATTGTAATATTTTTTAACGCTAAAATAAAAAAATTCAATTTTTTACAAAAAATCGTCAAAACTCAGTCATATGTACCCTTAACATGTTTAGCATTCTGCCTACAATGATAAAATATTGTATATCCAATTAAACACCACCGTTCAATTAATGAGACTGGAGCAATGTTCCCCGTTTAGTCTCCCCTTACTTGTTAATCTTTGTGTTATAACCATTATTTTACGCTTATGGTAATTGGGGCGTAAACTGTGCAACAATCTTCTTTAATCATTTTAGAAGATGTTTGAAGACTTTCTCCAGAACAGAAACGAAAACTAAAAATCTCATGTGTTGCACTCACATGACTTTCTCTACTCTTGTACTAACCATTTTTCTTCATGTTAGTTGAGATACACATTTGTACAAATTATCTTATTGCTCATTTCCTTGTAGGTACAAGGGCAATATGGGACTACAGTAGGCTTTGAACGATAGTCAAATCTTTTATTGCTTTGAAATTCCATTCACTTTGCAGGCTAAAATATAAATAAATTAATAACGATTTTCCATTTGTGGAAAGTGTAAATATCACAAAACTCACAGCAATAACAAGGAATATCTCCGAAATGGTAATTATTTGGACATGAATTGTATGTTTCAGCAAGATGTACACTTTTTGTGCAGTAAGATTTCGTCTATCTTTTACAGTTTACCAATTGTGCAAAAGTCGTCGAGAGTAAACAGGACTACATAGGTTATAGCCAGGAAATTCGAAATATACATTTCATTTTCCATAAAAATATCTCAAACATATGGCATGAAACCAAATCGTTAGAGCCATTTTCGAGAAAATCAAAATTTTGGAAAAAGTTTCCATGTAAAGGATGGTTTAGATGGAGGAACTTTCTTCAATATCTTGTGTCGCATCCTTGAAATATATTAGACTTAAATACCAACTTTGGTTTTTAATCAACTTTTCATTTTTGAATTATGCTGTTCACAGACACACGCGGACCTTTTTTTAAAAGTGATTTTTTTTTTGTTCAGGGGACCTCAAAACATAGATTTTCGGTGAAATCTCGACATGGAATGTTTGGGTGGAATACTCACTATACGGAATAGAGGAAGTGAAAACGAGACATACGTACATACCTACCTGTGAAATATTGATGCCTACTGTTATGGGAAAATGCCGCTGATATCGCTGTTGCTGCAATTCCCCATGTTTTATCCTTTCTTCCAAAACTGCTTCACTTACTTCCCCATGAGTAACCATTTTTCCCCCAGTTTGCAGCTTTTACTGCTCTTAGTGCCTCTTCTGTCAGCTTTATTGCCGACGTTTGTTGGTTCGTCCAAATAGCCCTTTACGTTAGCCCTAATTAATTCAATCGGGTTAAAATGCCAATGATAACTATTTTGTTCTGCAGCAATGCTATCGTCTAGCCTTAATAAGGATACCTTTACCAAATACTCGGCACATTGAGCAATAGCACTAATGGCCCTGTTGTTCTGTTTACAATCAAGTGGCCTTGACTCACTACTGACCACACAAGTATATGCAACTCTAATTGTTGAATTAATCGACACAGAAGGTTCCATTATTTATTTCCTTATTCCACTGATATGTTGCCGTATTTTTAAGGGACACTGGAAGTGAAATTTGAAATTTCCACATTTCTGGATAGATTTTTCTGAAATATTTACTGTGTTTGCATTTAAATGAGAATAGGATGTACACCAAATTTCATTAAAATTGGATAACTCGTTTATGATATACAAATTATTTTAGGAATTTAATAGCTAAACTTTCAAAATAGAGCTCGCGTCTATTGACTTTTCAAAATTCATTTATATTGGCACAACTGATACTCTAAAACATGGGTAACAATTGTATGGAGAGATATTTCAAATACGTTTGCTGATTATGCTGTACATGTTTTTTTAATGACAAAGAAAATGTAATCTTAAAAATTATTGATTTTTTTCATACAAAAATTTTTTTTTGGGAATTCATGTTAATGATAACATCAATATTGAATCATAGTTTTGTTTATCTGCTATTTATGAATACTTTTGGAAATGTTCATTGAATTTGAAGCAAAACTCAGACGCGACCTTCTTTTGGAATGTGCAGAAATGTAGTTTTGAGAAAAACAGGCTTTTATATAGGAGCATCCTGTGTACGTTAAGGGAAGAGCGCTATTTGAAAGGGCCATAATAGCCACATGGAGTGGGAGATATGAAAAATGTTAGGTGATCCAAATGCACCGGAGTTCCAGGAACATTTTAAAGTAAAAAAACAATTTTCGACTTTTTGACAATTTTGACCAAAATTTCACTCCCAGAGTCCCTTAAACACATACACAGTAGACTAGACGAATTACAAAAATAAGAGTATATTATTCAAATTGTAATTTCCCTTAAAAACGTTACGTTTCCTTATGGCACAGGTATTTCAACGTGCTCAGCGATATAGCATTTAAACACAGTAAACGATGGAGATGAGTGAGTGTGGTTTAACGGCCCGTCGACAACGAGGTCATTTGGGCCCGATGGAGATGATGTTTGTACCTTCAAAACTCCTCATTCGTGTAGACCAGCAACTTCAGCTACGAGCGGCCACAGTCAAAATGGGGCGGAAAGGAAAAAACACAACACTAGACGATAGAAAATTAGCCTTACATATGTAGGTATAAACAAAATATGACACGTGGTCTGTCATTCAACGCAGTAAAACGCCAATGTCCGTCAGCCTTGGAAGCCTACCCCGCCCCGCCCCGCCCTGCCCAAGCTAATTCTCCAGATGAAAATGGTGAAGCAAAATCCCAAAATAACATCAACAGGAATCTGGAACAACATCTTGGGAAGAACAGTTCGTATGGTTTTGAACAGTACCTACTGGCTAATATTCCACAACACCATGTAAGTAAAGTAAACAAGAAAAAGCGTTCAGTACGAGCATATAAAGAACAACTATGAGTTTGGGATCGTGTGTTATGGTCAGATGAAAGCAAGTTCAATGTATACTGAGCTGATGGCCGAGAGAGTGGGATCTTAAACTACGGTCAAGCATGGGGGTTGTATTGCAGTGGTATGAGTATGTATGGGGTTGAGCTAGCTTTTATTGATGGCAACAAGACCCCAGCGCAACAAACCATGAAGGGCCAACGCTTGCCACCCAGCCGCTGCGTCCAACACCTCTGTGCATTACAGGCATCATTGGTGGGATGCAGTACTGAAGGGTGGGGCGTGCTGAGCGCCCCGAGCCCTCCCGGCCAGTTATACGGCCTTAAGAATGACTACAGGCTGGAAGGGAAGTCACATTCCTTCTAATGTGTGCTTCATAGAAGCATTATAAACAAAAAAGTCTAATCGTATTTTGTTCTTTGATCAGCCGATTTCGAAAAAAATAAATATTTTGTGATCCCAATTGGATGCGTAATTCCACAAGAATGTACGAAGATAACAGTTTGTTACTTGTAAGATGCGTAGAGTAACTTATTTCTGACATAGCTTCGGTAGTAATTGTGGGACATCACACAGGGTTTCGGAGTAATTAATTATTTAAAAGACGTGAAGGAATACTCCAAGCAGCTCTCTCACGCGTTAGGTAAGTCGACAACGTTGCGTTAAGGTTGGTCAGGGAACTGACCTGGTTTGTGAATGTAAACAGGTTGGACACTTTCTCTTTCGTTGGAAGCTAACGCTTGTGATTGGCCTACACTTCACAGTAAACACGGAAGGACAAGGCAGGGTATGAGTTTGTTTTTAAGACGCACCATTACGGTGTTTGTTTATGTACTGAGCTAGGGAAAGTGACACCCACACAATCTTGTTTTCGACAGAACTAAAATATCTCCGTAGGAAATGGTCAGAGACAAAAACGTAAGATACAAAATGTGTTCCAAATACCGAGATCTATCACTGGTTTAAATTAATGTAATGACTTCCCTTCCACCCATAAAAAAGCCCTGCAAGAAGCGTTCAAAGATATTGGAGCACATTTTTCAGTTTTCTTCTTCTTCTTCTTCTTCTTCTTCTTCTTCTTCTTCTTCTTCTTTACTTCATTACATAGGCAACAAGTGCCTGATCGGCCTTCAAAGTCCTCCAGCCATCGTTTCCTAGGTCCGCCCACCTATCCTACCTTTAGGATGATATTGCATTATTTGCTTAGGAAGTTTGTTCTCTGGCATTATTTCAACATGTTCCTTCCACTTTTGTTTGAAATCTTTTAACCTGTCATTCATATTAAAAATTCCTAACTCTTCTCTTCTACTTATATTTGTTAGGTCTCTCTTTATACTTCTTAAGAATTTCATCTCTGAAGCTTGTATTTTGCTCTGTTGCTGCTTAGTTAATGTCCAAGTCTCACTTCCTATGCTAGTATAGGTGCAGCCATAACCTTGTATAACTTATTTTGTTTCTAAATGTCCTATTTACTATTCCAAGCACTCTTTGAAATTTGAGTACTTTATTGTCCAACGTGATATTCCTCGTCAGAACTAACATCAGTTCCCAAGTAGTTAAAATGGCTCACCTGGTCTACGCAACGGTTATTTACAACTATGGTTCTTTCCCAATGAATGTCATTACCATTGTTTCTATAACAGAAATTTTCATATTATATTGTTCATTAAGTTTAAAAATAGATTTTTGCAGGGCATACTCGCTATTTTGTGTAACAAACAAATCGTCACCAAACAATAAAATATTTAAAAAGTTGTTTGAAATGTTAATATATTTTCATTAAGTTCTATATTTAAACGACCAATTCTTGTGTGCAAATATATTCCGCGCAACTTGGAAACAGCTCTAACGATTTCGATCCTGAAAAAATGCGATTTTACGCGTAACAGTCACAATTACTCTAGACCTTATTTTGGCCATAATTTCTCTGTTATTGGGATAATTTCAACAAATAAACCAGGATATTAAAGGTCTCGTCACGGAAACGGCTCCAACAATTAGGATGAAAATTTATATTTAGTTAACATTTTGTTTTTCAAGTTCATCTAAATAAGTGTAACTATTAAAAAGAGAAAAAGAAACGAAAACCCGAGAGGTACTGAAGTTGTATTTGTATTTAATTAAAATAAATGCATGTGACATTAAGATTGAAATAAAGGTGTATAAAAACATTGAAGAGATTTGTGTATTTTAATGTGAATGTTTCAGTAGTTAAATGTCCTCCTTTAGTAGCATAATGTTTGCATGTGACTGCTTGTGTTAACATGTCCTGAGTAGCAGTTAGGCACGTGACCTGTAGGGTGCAGCACGAGCCCAAACACACTTACCTTATGGATATCTTGAGCGAGGACGCGAGGACTGACCTACATATGTTTAGTAATAAAAGTCTCATTAACTGCGCCTCGATTCCAGCAATAAGAAGGAAGCAAACGTAGCTTTGTTCAGGGAAGGGAAGACAAGAGAAGAGATAAAGGCAGGTAATTGTTTGAATGCGCGTACTAAGCTAAACATTTGACTGCCTTGAGTTGCCTGCTGTGCAACAATTTCACACTGCTGTGGAACCGGTTTCTTGGCGTTTAAGCGTCAGATCAATCCAGTTTCTCCACCAAATATGAAACTTGTCAAGGTACCTACTTTCAGGCAGGCTCTTTACACAAAATAAGTGAGCATGTGTGCTTCCACTGGAGTTCACTTCGCTTGTTTATTGTAATGCCCTTCGCTTGTTTATTGATAGCACACGCCCACACCGAACCTTGTTCACCTTATGAGTACTTGACACAGCTTATTGCAAGCTTCAGCATCAACTAGAGAAGCACTTGCTTTCAAATACTTTACTTAGTAACCGTTATAATCCTATTATCCTTGTTCTAACTCAGCAGTGCTCAACCGCAGGCAAGTTAGGGGAGGTTGAAATCACCTCCTTCCGCCCACTGGGGCAGAGTGACGCATGTATCCGTGGTTACGGAGTTCCAGTGGCGGCACATTCTTATGTACAGGAGTTCAAAGGAGTACACATTCATATTCTACACCTGATTAACCCACGATGTTTCTGAGAATTACTTTTTTGCCACGATTTACGTTTCAGAAGGTCTTCAATATTTGGTGCAAAAGATGAAGTACACAGTCTCAAAAGATGCGCAAGGTGACCGTCACTTATCTTGCTGCGATACTCACTTTTAATGTAGTTCATGTCTGAAAATGTTTGTTCTCAGATATAAGTGGAGCCAAAGACTGCCATTAAGCTAGATGTAAACAAACGTAATCTCGGATACTCGCAGCAGAACAGAGACCTAAATAATTCCCACCCTTCTTTCTCAGAACATTTTACGGTCGTGGAATTCTGCAATGCAAGTAGTCTCGTATTTTGTAACTCGTGTGAAGCCTCACTACATGGAAACTTCAAATGTGCGAAATAATTGGACTTTGGTTTGAAATGTTTTTAGGTCTTCAAATTGTGAAGAGAATGTGTCGTACAATTGCTTCAAAAGTTGGTTGTATTTTTCCAGGAGAATAACGTTTATCGTAAACACGGAACGTAAGCAAGGGAAATGGTATAAATCTGCAACTACCAGTCTTACAAATAAAACACTTAACTTTATCGTCTTCATCTTGAAAACAAATATTCGTCCTCGCATTGAATTGTATGTAGTGATACTCCACGCCATCCGCCTCTGATTAGCAGGTCCGTTTGCTTGTCTTGGTCAGTGGAGGGGGGAACAAAACGTGTAGGGGAAGCGAGCGTGTGCTCGCCTGTTGAGTACCCCTGTTCTAACTCTAAATCCAAAGGCCTTATTTTACTGTTTGGTTGTTTTATAGAGCTTAACGCCCGCTTTTACTACATACGGCACCGCAGGCGGTGACACCGATGATACACCGGTGGAATGAGGTGGCGGGGGAAACCGGAGAACCCGCCGCTTCGTCCATCACAAGTCCCACATGCGATTGCTTGGGATCGAATGGTGAGAAGCGAATGGTCTAACCACTCGGCTACGGCGCGGTCCATATTTTGCTTTGCTAGCACGTGTTTGGCACATTTGCATTTCTTGCAATGTTTCCCGTCCTATTTTTACCTACACTTTGATGTTCAGTACCGGCACTAAAGCCAGTCTTCCTTGAAGTAGAATGCGCCATATTTGGTAATGTCACTAAACCAGCCTAATGTGTCATATCCAGCTGGCTTGACAGTTTGAAACATTTGTCTCTAATTATCTGCCTTAGATCTACCTGACCAGAAACAGTTGATGCTCATCTGAAACGGTTCAAGATCATAGCTGCCCTTGCATATTTCAAGTATAGTTCACCTGAGAGAATAACTTGCATATTTGTGTTAATGCAAGCTTAGGTAGGTAAATATGGGTAAGTAAGAAACTATGTTTGGCTCTGTGTGAACTTATCCAAACCTATTATGTAATGCTACAACATAATGGCATTCGCTGTCACGTGTTTATGAATCTATTTTCAAACAATATTGGATATTAAAAATGGTGTATGTATATTTCCTACTCATGTGATTTTTGTTTTAAAATGCTGGCAATATTCACTGGGTATGACAAAGAGCGCCGGGAAGTTTATGCCCTAAAACCTATGAAATTATGCATGCAAATATGCTCTAAAAACTGGAAAATAATTATACCAATAATGTGCCCTAAAATATACTTTATGACTGTAATATATTCCTCGCTATACAAATGGGATATACATTTCAACTAAAAAAAAAAAAATTAAAATTAAAACTTATTTTGTTGTTTAACGACGCTGTCAATTGCCAGGATCACATCAGCGTCGCCGGTGTGCCGGAATTTTGTCCCGCAGGTGTTCTTTTACATGCCAGTAAATCTACTGACATGGAGCTGTAGTTTTTAAGCACACTTAAAAACCATAGGTCTGGGCCGGATTTGAACCCGCGACCTTGGGAACAGTAGGCCATTTGAACTTCAAGTTATTGCAGAGAAGTAGAAGCTTCTGATTCACTGTCCGTCCGTCCCACGTGACGGAGGAACGAACGCTGCCTCCGGACCATACGTAAACATCGTGTGTGCTAGATTTTTGGACAAAGTTACTCACAACTCCTGAGGGACGAAATTCCGGCACACCGGCGACGCTGATATGATCCAGGTAATTGACAGCGTCGTTAAACGACACAATAATTTAACAATTTAAGTTAAAGATACTCAAATTAGGATGAGTAAGTTTCCAAAGCGGTGCATCTGATGCTAAAAGTGCCCAACATAAATCGGAACAAAACTGTCTAGTTTGTTTGTTAAACATTGCGGCAATTGCCTTTGCTTAGGCTCGTTTGCCCAACGTGTTTACAAGTGGCTCAGTTCCGGGTTGCAATATTTCTAATGTTAGGTACATAGAAAAAAACCTCTTTATGCCACGAAACATTAACATTTAGAAATATGATGTTTTAATCAAAAAAACCCAACTATGCATTTATATGCAACATCAAGTTGGGTTTAATAAGCTTGTAAACTGATCATTGGTGCACATAATTTGCCAGAATTATAACAGAGAAAGAAATCTTATATGTTGCACTCACATGACTTTCTCTACTCTTGTACTAACCATTTTTACAAACTCTTATTCCTATATCTTCTTCGTGTTAGTTGAGATAAACATTTGCACAAATTAGCTTATTGCTCATTTCCTTGTAGGTACAAGGGGAATATGGGAATACAGTAGGCTTTGAGCGATAGTCAAATCTTTTAAAGCTTTCAAATTCCGCTCTCTTTGCACGGTTAACATATAAAAAATGAACAACGATGTTGCATTCGACGAAAATTTGTTTTCGGAAGTTCACACAAATAACAAGGAATATCTCCAAAATGGTTCACTCTACAAAAAATGTACTTGGACATAAATTGTGTGTTTTAGCGAGATCTACATTTTTGTACACTAAGATTTGGTCTATCTCTTACGGTTTACCGGTTATTCAAAAGTCATCCAGAGTAAGCACGACTACATGGGTTATAGCCAGAAAATTCAAAGTATACATTTCATTTGTCATAAAGGTATCTTAATTATATGGCATTTTAATAAAAATCGTTAGAGCCATTTTCAAGAAAATCAAATTTTCGAAAAATTTCCATGTAAAGGATATTTTATGGTGGAGCAATTTTCTTCAAAATCGTCGTGTCGCATTCTTGAAAAACATTAAACTTAAATACCGACTTTGGTTTTTAATCAACTTTAAGTTTTGAGTTATGCTGTCCACAGACTGACAGACACACAGACTGACACATACACACACATACACACACGGACTTTTTTCTAAAACTGCTTTTTTTGGATTCAGGGGGTCTGAAAATATATTTTCTGAGAAATCTCGACATCGAATTTTTGGGTGGAATACAATATATGTAAATGCATGAACTTCCGGGCCTTGGTCTTAAGGGGAGTTAGGAGTGAGATTTGGCCCATTTTGGTAAAAAAAGTTGATTTTTAGATTTTTATGTTGAAAAATTGTTCAACGTTTTGTCTATTAAAAAGTGCAGTGATTTTGATGCCAGCGCCATTTTTAAAGATCTGGCGGCCATTTTTAAATAGTGGTGCATAGTGATTAAATGGCTGGTGGTTAGGCGTACGCACCCACCGAGACTGCATATCGACGGATCAGAAACTCAATCATGTAAATTATCCTCAATCTGCATCCACAAACTCACAAGAAAATGTCCTGCAAGTTGTCTCCAGAAGTGGTAACTAATAGTTTACCTCCGGATCAGCGACTTGGTTCTGACCAGCTGCTAGAACGCTATGCCAAGGGTACGACACAGAACTCGAATGAATCTCTTCACAGTGTTGCGTGGAGCTATTTGTTCAAAATAAGTGTGTGTCTAGCAATAAACTTGAACTTGCAGTACTGAAAACTGTAATAGGGTTTAATATGGGGTGTGTGAAGTTAATTCAAGTGTTGAATATTCTTAGGAATGAAAATATTTCAGTTGGAGCAATATGCATTTGTCAGAAGTGCAATGCTAGAAGATGTATTCAGAATAGAAACAAATACACACAAGGAGAGCCCATAAATTGCAGAAATGTTCAGCACAGGAGAGGAGACGAGGTCAGAAAGTGAAACCAATGCTGGAACACACCTCTGATGAGGTTAGAACGTTTTAAAAGTTTAATGCTGTTTTTCTCACTTTCTTTTTTCTCAGCATTTTCACGCATCTGAAAAACTCCTTGCGACAGACTTCTTAAGTGATTCTTTTGAAAATTTCAGGATGTGTTCTTATTCATATAAGGCTCCATAATTGCTCTGGGGTGTGATATCAGCCAAGTAATATTGAACATATTCACATTCAAATGCCGATGGAAAGTAAAAAAAAAAAAAAAAAACGTGAAATCTGTAAATAGACATATTAAAAAATTTCCAGATACTAAAGTACTGGTGTAAAATCAAAATCCAGAGCAATTATGACTTTCAAGTGCATGAAGCATCAGATCACCAAGTTTCATGCCAAACATATAAAAATTGTTACGCAAGGAGCATTTTTAATCAGAGCATCTTTTTAATCAATTAAAAGCTTTTAATTAAAAAAATATTTGACTTACATACTTCAAATTTTGTACAGCTGCATATCTAAACACTATAGTGACGTGGTTAAAATTTGGTAATGCTGGCATACAAATTGTAGAATTTCCTAAACTCACCCCTAACTCCCCATAAGACACTTCCATATTTATATTCATCTTAAGTGAGTGAAACAACGAATTTCAAGTTATAAAGCACAACCAAAAGTATAAGAGAAAGTGATTTAAGCCTCTAACTAACCTCGTGGCGGGCCAAGGTCTACCGCCTGGCTGCTGCGTCCCCCACCTCCGCCCGTCACAGTGGGATGCAGTACTGAAGGGTTGGGCGTTTATTTCAACCTCACTGCTACTTTATTTACTTAGAGTTTCTGACATTGTGAAAGGATATACATAGCTGTAGGCCCAAATGTATTATTAGTTGCAGCGTCATCTGTTTCGTGCCTTCTCTTCACATAAGCCACAACAGTATGTTTTCCCTTATATCTGAGACTAATGCCAAGTCTTGGAAAAGAGATCATCCAGTACTTTTCCCTCATTTAGGTTTTAAAATCAATTATGTTTTAGGTCTTATAGCCTTGTAATTAGCGTATTTTTCTCACCACTGAAATGTCCTTTATCAACTCTGCCATGAAACAAATGACGAGCATTTTACACTATGCTTGCCCATATCTAGAGTTGCCTGCTTGTAAGGGATTCCCCTTAACGCCGAGCCGTGGCCTCCATAAAAGATGTCTCAAATCCTGTGTTTAAGAAGTGAATTTGTAAATATTTTCATAATTTCTTTTAATAACTCGTGTGTTTCCACTCCAACAATGCCTTAAGTCCCTTGTACAAGTTTTTGGCTTTGAATACACGCAAGGGATATTTTCCATCAGTGTGTTAAAACGAGGAGCGGGGGGGGGGGGGGGGGGGATCGCCCTAACGCCTTATGCTGCCGTAATAGCGTTTGTAATTCCGCCTTCATTAGTCTTGAAGGCGTTAATGACCAAGTTAGGTTCTATTTACGGTTTAACAACATTTTCAAATGGTCATGAATGGTTAGCCCATACAACAGATTCACAGAATGGACCAAAAGTCAGGTTACATTGGTAAACCTTAGTTGTTCTTTTGTTGCCAGGTTTCTGGTGTGTTGTTGAGACACAATTTCTCGAGTGCCAAGAAGCGGCTGTGGTTAAAAAAAGACTTACTAAAAGCTAATTCAGTAAATTTTCGATTAGTTTAAATCGAGTATCAGTTGAACAAAGGTCCTGTAGGAGCATGCTACTATTTACTCCATGCTCACACTTGTGACTGTTGTTTGCAGCCCCAACTGACTTATTAGCATCAAATTACACTACCTTAGTTCCATTAACAGTTAATGTCACCTTTCTTTCCGGCCATTATCATCTCTGAAGCAAAGATAACAGCTTTTTATTTCTTAAGTACTTCAAACTTATTAAGCATTATGTTCCCAATTTACGATAATTATATGCGTTCTTTATTCAATCTTAAGTACGTTTAAGACGTTATGTAAAAGAACCAGGCTGTCACTAATTCATTAAAAGTGACAAAAGTTAACATGCAACATTTTATAAGATAAAAAGTTGTATCAATTTTGAAATAGGCACCTTCTGAATTTTCCCTTGAGACGTTTATAAAATCCGTATATTACCAGCCAAGCAAAACTGAAAAACTCAAACACTTGCCTTATAGAGTTATGTATTGCACACTTTCGTAAGTTTTTCCTTACAGCAAACAAACTCAGTTATGGCATTAGAATGTTTAAAACTTACTAGGGAGAAGCTCAATTAATTGTTTATAAGTAAGAGGGATATGTTTATTCCGAAAATGTTAACCTTGCCTTCTGGGATAATACATTAAACATTTTCTTTCTCAATGTATTTATATTTAACTATACTATTTAATTACTTCATTATTACATATCAGAGAGAAAATGACACACAATTAAGAGCTCTAAGGTTCCCAAGGTGTATTACATCCGTGATACATTTCCATATTTGTTCAAATGTGCCACGCCCATTTCTTAAAGCAAAGTGTTCATAGAGCACGTGGTTATTTCAACAGTTCGCATTTCAAAGTTGCCACAAATGCTCAACAAGGTATAAGCTGGAGGGCTGCATAAGGTTCACATGGCTATGTATTGTTGCACCAGGGGGCAAAATCTCATGTGTTTGTTACATTTTTGTAGTGTTTAACGCCCACTTTTACTGCATACGGCACCGCAGGCGGTGACACTGATGATACATGAAATGAAGATGGAGCACCGGTGGAATGAGATGGCGGGGGAAACCGGAGAACCCGGAGGAAACCCGCCCTAGCGTCGCTTCGTCCACCACGAATCCCACATGCGGTTACCTGGGATCGAACCCGGGCCGCTTTGGTGAGAAGCGAATGGTCTAACCACTCGGCTACGGCGCGGACGTATTGCACTCACATGACTTTCTCTACTCGTGTACTAACCATTCTTACAAACTCTTATTCCTATATCTTCTTCGTGTTAGTTGAGATAAGCATTTGCAGCAATTATCTTATTGCTTATCTTCTTGTAGGTACAAGGGGAATATGGGAATACAGTAGGCTTTGAGCGATTGTGAAATATTTGAAAGCTTTGAGATCCGGTTCTCTTTGCACGGCTAACATATAGAAAATTAATAACGATGTTACATTTGACAAATGTTCAAATATTCCAAACCTCACGCAAATAACAAGGAATATTTCCGAAATTGTTCACTCTAAAAAAAAATTTATTTGGACAAATAAATTGTGTGTTTTGGTAAGATCTACATTTTTGTATAGTAAGATTTGGTCTATCTCTTACGGTTTACCAGTTATGCAAAAGTCATACTACATGGGCTATAGCCAGAAAATTCAAAATATACATTTCATTTGTCATAAAAATATCTTAAGCGTACGTCACTTTAATCAAAAATCGTTAGAGCCATTTGCGAGAAAATCAAAATTTTCGAAAAATTTTCCATGTAAAGGGTAGTTCAGGGTGGAGAGATTTTCTTCAAAATATTCGCGTCGCATCCTTAAAAGATGTTAAACTTAAATACCACGGGCCTTTTTTTTAAAAAATTCCTTTTTTTGGGTTCAAGGGGCTCCAAAACATGTATATATCTATTTCCGGTGAAATCTCGACATGCAATATTTTGATGGAGTACCTACAGAACTTCCACTACCTACTATACGCAGTAGAGACATTCAAAATGACCACGTGAGTAGCATTGCTGTTATATGACATTTCCGTTGAGATTCAAACCACAACATTCGGTCTACACACAAGCAACCAACTTAATAATGCCTTATTCACACAGAAATCAACGTTCTATAAGTATGCTGCTTCTTCTTCTTTTCTTTGTTTTTTCTTTCATTTTTTTCTCTTGGTAATTCTTCCTTTAAATATCGCCATGTTTAGAAGGTGAATATGCAACTTACATATGCTTTGGTCCATATGCAGACTATAACCTCTCGTAAAACTACAAAGCAAATTGATAAAATGGCATGTTTTACAATAATTCCCTGTAAACTAGTGTCCCTTAAAACCTCATTTGAAAAATGTTGAAATGTTGACTAGATCGGGATATAAAGTTCACGTCCCAAATCACTGATTGTTCACAGAGTGTAAACGTTTGATAACGGTCATAATTGCAGTTTTACTGATCACTGTAGTGCGGTGGAAAAGAACAGTGCTATAATATCAACTTTATGATCCGAGTATGTCGTTTTAAATACGTTCGTCTGATACTGTGGAAGTGATGCGGTTTGATCCACGTTTGCCAGTTTCTGTAAGAAACCTTTTAAGTAACACATACTTAAACGTTTGTACACATATTTGAAAACCATATGAAGTTTAAGAAGTAACTCCTGTTTACGAAATAAGTTGCATTATAAATGAAATACGTATAATGAAAGAAAATGAATTGGGTAAACCCCCTGCCATGAAAACTAATATACCTAAGATAAAAGCCCCTTGAGACACCAGACACTACATTTGGGACATATGCACAATCCAAACGCCTTGTACTTAACTATACTAAACTAAACTTGGATATGTTGATTATTTACGTACATTTGTGTGGTTTTGCAGGTGTTAAATGAAAGGTGAAGTGCTAACCATTCATAGCTGCATCAACAAACATTACCTAGCTCTTCTATGGTGGACGTATCTTACCGATTGTTGCGCTCAAACAATACAAAACTCAAACAAATCTAATATGTTACACTCACATGACTTTCTCTACTCTTGTACTAACCATTCTTACAAACTCTTATTCCTGTATCTTCTTCCTGTTAGTGGAGATAAACATTTGTACAAATTATCTTATTGCTTATTTCCTTGTGGGTACAAGGGGAATATGGGAATACAGTAGACCTTGAGTGACAGTCAGATCTTTTAAAGCTTTGAGATTCCGTTCTGTTTGCACGGCTAAGATATAAAGATATAAAAAATGAATCACGATCTTCCATTTGACGAAAGTTTGTTTTCCAAAACTGACACAAATAACAAGGAATATCTCCGAAATGGTTCACTCTACAAAAAATGTTTGGATATAAATTGTGTGTTTTAGCAAGATCTACATTTGTTGTATAGAAACCTCTTACGGTTTACCACTTATACAAAATGTATCCAGAGGAAACAGTTCTACATGGGCTAGAGTTAGAAAATTCAAAATATACATTTAGTTTGCCATAAAAATATCTCAAACATATGGCATTTTAATTAAAATCGTTAGCCATTTTCAAGAAAATTAAAATTTTCGAAAATTTTTCCATGTAAATGGTAGTTTAGATGGAGTAGTTTTCTTCAAAATCTTCGTATCGCATTCTTGAAAGACATTAAACTTAAATAGCAGCTTCCGTCTTTTAGCGACTTTTCGTTTTTGAGTTATGCTGTCCACAGGCACACTGGCACACTGGCACACACACTGGCAGAAACGAACACACAAGGGCCTTTCTCTAAAATTGCTTTTTTGGATTCGGGGGCCTCAAAACATACATTTCCGGTGAAATCTAGACACCAAATTATTGGTTGGAATACAGTACTTCCTCTATTTACTATCTATACGTAGAAACGAAAGTAAAAATAGGGCTTTAGAAATGTAGCGTTTGTTATATGGGTACATACATAATACATACTAGACGTAGAAAACAGTCTAACTCTAATTACTGCAAGTAAGTTTAACACCTACTGTTGGAAAGGAGCTTGGCACAATTTCTAAGCAATAAAACGTAAAAGCTAAACCTATTAATGTTTCACATTTTGGCATTTTTGTAACATAAAATAATCCTTTGATGCGGAGATTTTAAATAAGTACTTAGTAATGGATGTATCTTGACTGTCATCCTAACTACCAATTAAGTTTTAAAAGCAGCGGCTCTGTAAAGTTGTAGAATTGGCTTTTAGGAAATTGAAATGTAGGGTTTACTTTGTGGTTATTCACACTGCCTTTGGGCTCGGCCACTCCAAGGCTAAGTAACTCAAACTTTTGTTATGCTAATTTCATTAAAGTACTGCTATTTTTCGCTTTTTATTCTTATTTGTTTGGCACACAGAACCGACTAATGATCGCAAACTGTCGTTTGACCTATTACTCTCTTTGCGACTTGCTCATTTGCTTTAATACTCTGAATATGCAAACTCCATTTCAGCATCCGTTTTCCAATCCGGCAAATAGAGCAATTGCTTCGTCAAATTAATTAAACTTAATTACTGCGAATGAAAATAAAATCCAACGAAACAGTGACGACTATTCACTTGTTTTTAATTGCACTAGTTATACTTTTGTCTATTTTAGACACGTGAAAATTATCTTATTGCACTTTTCATTTGTTACGGGTAAGATCTGCTGTAAGATAACACATTTCACTACATCATGACAACATTTAAACCCGTTAAGATAAGCTTTAGAAATATGACGTAAAAAGGAAGAACAGAAATGAAAATAGAAAACAGCCGCGTTAACAACAGGAGGTCCTCCTTGTAGCTAACAAAGTGATTAAAATATACATGATAAAAGTGATCTTAGACTGCAGAGACCCGACAGCGAACAAAACTTCGCTTTTCTTAACAGTTTGATGATCTTACGCCCGAAGTTTTGCAAGGGCTTAATAAAGGATAAAGCTTTTAAAATTCCGTTGAGTGTGTGGTAGAAATTGTGCCTACCTTGAATTATATAAGCGTGAAAAACTGCATTCAAGTGACCTCGACATAAGGAAAGGGGTCTTTCTTGTCTGTCTTTTTACATTTCAAACACAACAATTTATTAAGCAAATGTGCGGTAAGAAAAGCAGATGTAGAATGGCGAAATACGGCTAAATTGTAATGTTTTCGTGTTCACCATTGTCTCAGGAAGACTTACTAGCACGGTGCCTGCTGGTCAATGGACTATGTAAGCGTAAATCCAGTCAGTCAGGCAGGCTGCCGGCAAACGAAAACAAATACCTAACGGAATCGCGACGTGCCGGATATCAATGTAGGGGGCGGCGATTCACTTTCGTTTTCTATGACATGTGATCCTCTGTGTTTCATTTGATTCCCAAAGCGTACTTCATTTGTTGTTTAATTCTTACGAGAAGTAAGCATAAGTATTCATGTCATTTCATAGTCACTCACCAAAGTTCTTGGTTTACCACAAAAGACATATCCATCTCGTGATGAACTTTACACAACCCGTTTTGGCACATGCAAATGTGGAAAACTTGTCTATAAAGAAGTCATCGTGAAGCCTCTAATGAAACAGATGACAAACACAGCTTTTGCACACAAATCAGGGAAATTTTTACACACAATAGGCATTTTATTTAAGGCTTGTAGTGGGAGAAGATGAAGGGATAACATACAAACACTTTTGCCGATGATATACATATAATTCGTAATACAGGGACAGAACAGGATGAAAAACATAAAGTCGTTGATTTTCTGTTTTCTTTTGTTTTCTAAATAAAACTTGTCACAAGTACCTGTGCTAACGATCGTAGTTACGGCGACAAAGATGTGGAAAATGTTCTTCATACTAGATGAGGACCAATGATTTTATAGCAGCACTACAAAGCATGTGATGGATGTTACGTACACGGAACAAACTCCCGAGAAAGGACGCAGTGAGGTCCTGCGCTAACAACGTGCACGACGAAACTGAAGTCTGAGCGAGGGAAACACGAGTCGGTCGAGGCGACGAGTAGCTGCAGCGCCACGATACGGCAGAGGCCCGAAACTTCGCATCACGCCACAACTAACTGGACCTTCTGAACTAAACTAAAGTAACACGGGCGAAAATACGTAGTGGAACACAAATTGGTGGGTCGCTAGAAGCTCGTTCGATTGCTATTGCTGTCATTTCATCAGCTAACTAGACGCAGTACGTACCCCTTTAGTTCCATCAGTTTTCAATTCAGCATTTGCTTTAATCACAGTAGTGCTATGAGATGCTCTTCTTTTTCAGCTTTTATAAAGATGCGGTTGTTTATTACAGGAAAAGAGAGCAGTTTAAACCCTCTGTTTGGCTAAACACAAATGTGCTACTACTTCAGACTGAAGAATTGTAAGCTTCGGTTAGCAAAATCATTAAATAAATACATCAATTCCTCAGCATTTAAAAATATAGATGAAAGGCACTAACCTACCAATGATAATGCTTTATATTTTGTTTTACTTAGTATACCTTGGCGCCATAATTGTGCATTCTCCCCACACTTTTAAATTGCTTAGGATATGCGATAATAAATGATAAATTTGAACAATTGATAGTTAAGAGGTTGATGTTTTTATCTCAAACAATAAATAACGTTAAAAGATTTCTAGAGGCAAGCTTTGTGTGTTATTAAAATAGTGTGGTAGTATTTTTACTTCTTTTTTAAAAATTACGATTACTGCATTGTGTGCCAAGTGCAATTAATTGGTATAATAAAAGTATACTTTTTTCTAAAAACTGTTAAGGAAATGTGCATGAATTTTATCACAGTTATAATTTTGTAGTCGAGCAGCTTTTGACAAAATTCTGAAAAAAATTCATATAAAAAGTGTAAGATTTAGAAATGTCACCTCTGTGTAGGTAGGTATCCAGGAAACTACTGTGAACGTACGTGTATTGTCCTAGTAGACCCTCGCTATACTTTTGTGCTTATATCCTTTTATTTACTTTTCTAACTTCATTTTTGCTTCATTTAGCTTAAATATACACAGCTTTTATTAGCATTATCTTGCGATATAGGTAAAATGTAGTACCTATAATTTGTATTGCACTACATGGAAAGATAATAAACTGCGATCTTCAGGTATACAACTTGTAATTTGAAATGGGCGTGAAGTGGAATGTGAGAAAAAAGCGGGTAAACCATTAAGAGGAACAAACAATTGTCTGGTTCCCTTAATCAAATTCACAGATTGGAAAGTATAAGAACCGCATCAATCAATCTATTCAATACATTTCTATTTTCTTTAATCTTTTCATTATGCAAAGTGTCAGCAAATTTTTTCTGATAGTTCAACGAATGGTCTGTTCGTTGAATATCGAACATTTTTAAAGCTGTAAAAGCGTTGTTGATCTCTTACGTTTATGCAAAGCTGGGATAAATATGCTAAATTTGTGAAACTCGTCGCATTGCAGGGCGTTTTCTCAGTTGCAAACAACAAGCATGGACAGCAAGAAAGTTTATTTAATTGGCATGAACTAGGCAGCCACACATACTTATCATAATCGTGTACGTACGTATATTAAAATGCCTTTTATAAGTATTCTTATTTCTGCTCGCACTGCACCCAAATGACCTAGCTGTCGACGGGCCCTTAAACACCACCACTGCTCGCACTGCAAGTAGGCCTGCCTGCCTTCCTTCCCTGTTTTACTATCTCTAACTTATCCTCGTATTTCAACTGCGAGAATGGGAGTTTCACTAATTGTGTTACTACACATTGTTGATCCATTTCGACGCATTAGCACTAGCAACTGTCTTGGAACTCTGTACAATATATAAATAAAAATATAAAAATAAAAATCTGCATACTGGACCCCGGCACCTAATTTCTTAAACCGGGGTCAATATTCAGATCTTTATTATTTTATTACAAATATAAAACAAATATACACTTTACAAAATTTACAGATTAACAAAATAAAATAAAAATAAAATAATTTAAAACACAACATTTTAACATCCTAAAACCACACCTCTTCTAACTAAAATTAAGAGAGAAAAAAAAAAAACAATAAATTACCAAAATAAAATCTAAAAATTTCCATCTCATCCCTAATCATACCTATTCAAAACTTTTATAAATTTAATAAAAAATCTATAAAAATTTTAAAAAATCACCTCTTAAAACACAAGCTCTTATAAATTATAAAATAACTTATAAGAACCTTAACTTTCAAAATCAAAATTTATAAAAAAAAAACAAAAAATTTTAAATAAAATATTACTGGTATCCAGTAATAAAATAAATAACTGGTAACCAGTTACTACTAAATCTACAAATATAAAAAATCCATAACAAAACAAAATATGACCGCCGGAATCCGGCGGCCATCTTGGTACTGGTACCCAGCACCAAAACTCCTTTACTCCACACTACAACTCAATTACACTCATGCATAATTATATAATAAACAATAATCAAAGTAACTATTGAACATAATCAAATTACACATTTAAAAATATACACATAAACATCATACAACACAAACATTACAACATTCAAAATCTTCAGAACCTCAATTAAATAACTCAAAAATACAAATTATCTTCAGACCTCCAAAATAAACAACAAATCCTTCAAATTTCTTAATCTCAGACCTCCAAAATAAACAACAAATCCTTCAAATTTCTTAATCTACTAAAGCTTTAAAACATTTGAGTTTATTTAATAAAATAAAATATTGCATTAAATTTAAATCAAATATTAAAATTTCAAATTCAGATTTATATATTAAATATTACAAAAAATTTTTGATCCCTAAATTTAGAAAGCATTTGAAACTATTTAAACTCTATACTACAACACAAATACACTCGTACATAATTATATAAAATGGAAGACATAATAATCAAAATGACAATTAAATATAAACAAAATTGCACATATTTAAGATAATACACTAAAACATCATCTAACATAAAAATACAACATTTAAACATTTTCAAAACCTCATTTTCATAAAAATTTCAAACATTTCTTTATTGTCGGTATTTATATCTTATTGGTCATCTTGTGTATCAGATAAACCACTATCAATGTTATTTCTGTGCTGTTGATTTTGTATCCTCTCGGATCGTCTTATTAATGGGTCCTGATGTTGAATATTTATTTGCCTTGGCAGAGTTTTGGTCTCGATGGCAGATTTGCTGATGGTATTAGCCATTGTCTCTAGGTGGTGGAGTAAATCCTTATCCCTTACGATGTTGCAGATTTGGTGTCCTTGTAATGGTGTCCGATGTTCTTCTGTCAGGTGTGCATATTTTGGACATTCAAAGAAAACATGTTCAGGAGTGTCTTGGATGTTGCATATATCACATATATCTGTACATTATGAAATAAATAATACTAACACAGCTGTAGAGGACCGTAACAATCGCACAATTAGAAACACATTCTTGCTTTTAACTCCACGTGCTATTGCTTTGCACTCAGTCGTGTTCTTGCGGCACATTTCGGAGACGCTCGTGTGAGTATAGCGACACGGGATTCCGAAGCCTTGGCGTGCATTCTGCCACCTCACCTCTCTCTTCCCGCATCGTAGTGAAGGCTGCGGCAGCAAGCATCCGAAGCCCTACTCCCCTCTGCTCAATGCTAGAGAATGAGACATATTCCATCCTAAACACTAATTCTTCATGAGGGAAACTGGCGAGTATTACAATTATTATTCATATTACTTATTAGATATGGGCTTCGGTGATCGCC
>CM060964.1:11777910-11872910 GCA_030765045.1 Tenodera sinensis | reverse complement strand
ACATATATTTATTTTATTTAATGTAAGTTATATAGTTTTAACTACACACTAATGCATGCTTTGACCGCCTCCGTAGCACAGTTAGTTGCGCACTTGCCTCTGGCGCGGAGGACCCGGGTTCGATTCCCTCGTTAGGTCCCGGGGAGACCAATTGAGGTGCTACTTGATGGAGAAATAGCGGCCCCAGGTCTCGAAGGTTCGGGGCGCTGACCACGTCCCATCCTCCAGTACTGCACCCACCAATGACTCCCGTAGTGGGCAGAGGTGGGGGACGCAGCGTCTGGGCAGCAAGCCTTGGCTCTTCATAGGCTGTTGCGCTAGAGGTTTAGTGTTTTACTGTATGCCTTAGCGTGCTTAATACATACAGATTAATGTAGCATTTCTGGTTGCGCTTTAATAAAGGAATATACACAGTTAAGATCAGCATATTTATTCGGAAATGTTAAAGCTGGTCCTTCTGTTTTCCTTCTTACCTATATTTACCACATTAAACGTTACGAAAGTACAAACGTTGCTCCGATTTCCGTACAACCGGTGCAATCGTGTAGGTGCCTATAGAAAAAGCTATGACAATGTTATAACAGAACTAAACTATGCCCTCAAAATTCTATGGGCAAATGGAGCTATGCCCATAATATTTTATTGCTAAACGGACTAGAACTATTTACACATAATGTACAAAACCCTGAGTTACATGTAAGCATTAATGTTATATTAGAGAACAATTGCGCTGGGCCTTCACGTGGTATTGTTTTCGTAATTACTTTCCATTTGTTGTCAAAATTACGTAAATAGTAGGGTGGGGTTGCATAACGTAGGGGGACACCTCGCACACCTCGACCTTCATAGATCCTTTATGCGCTAAAGCCCCCAGGAGGAAGGGATGAAGGTAGAAAACGTCAGGATGCCACAGGGTTGCCGGCAGCAGGCCACAGAGACGTGCGGAAGTTCCTAACAAGCGCTGAGATCTCTTCATTCCGTCCCGCCGAGCAGCCACCATCACTCCGGGTCCGGTGTCGTACAACTGCTCCCTCCATGAGAGGACAGCGACCACACAGTGCCACCCAGCGGCGAAAACAGTTACAATCCAGTACCGCCACACACTACGTGCCTAAAGCACACCTAAAACATAACAAGGATATGGCATGAAGGCAAATGAGGCAAACGAAGTTGTGGTATGAAGGTAAGCACCCCAGCATTCGCCTAAGTGATAAGGGAAACCACGAAAACCAAAGTCAGAGTGCGCGGTCGAATCCAGAAGAGCGCAGACATACAGATATTATGGCCTAATAAAATGAATACATGTGTTACCACTTTCAGATAAAATTAGAAATAATTACAACTAAACCATAAAACTGTGATACCATGAGGCTCATGTCTGAACCGTTCCTTATTCCTAGAGTTGGCAACTCCTTTAGCCTGGAAAATGTTTCCAGTTCTAGCGATGTTGAACTTACAACGAATATTTCGGGAAGGTTAATATTACCGTTATTACACAAGCATTTTATATTTCAGTGGGGTCTGCATTTTTCCTGTTTATCTCTAATTATTTTCTCATTTTATACAAACGTCAACGGGATTGAACATGACTTCACAAGCATTTGAGACGATATTCCAATATCCAAAACATGTGATATTTTAATAAAAACCGTTAAAGCCACCTTTGAGAAAGCAAGCAATCACAAAGGATATCCACAGAATGTAATTTTCGAGTGTCGGAAATTTCGTGGAAATCTTTGCCTTTTTATCCCTGGAAAATGCTGTACAAAGTTTGCGTGTTTTATTTTTGATGTTCATAGACAGACGGACCGACAGAAAGACAGTCTCAGACATACAGAACGCTTCGCAAAATGCTTCTCTCTTTTTGGGGATATGGAAACTCAAAACGAGTATTTCAAGGGAATTTCGGATGTTACATTGCGCTGAAGACCTCTAAATAATCCAATGTAGACTACATTGAGCCATTAAAGGTATAGAACGTAATATGAAGCACTGGCTGTGAAACAAATTTATAAAACAACATAGCAATATTTGAAATCGTTCATAGAACTGACGTTGTTATAATTGTTTACTTGAGTTTGAAAAGTTACAGCAAATGCTTGCGAAGCGACAATTTGACTCTGTTCTTTTCCGTTGATTTGCTTCAGAATGTACTGTTTATTAATGTAAAAGAATTGCTTTCGCGTGTGTGTTGTTTATTTTGACATTGACGTCGGTCTGATAAGACGTCAACCCGTCACAGATGAATGACGGCCACATTCGCAGTGTCTGCTCATTTGGCTACGGGGGAGTAAATTGCCACTTCCATCAATATAATGTTCAACCAAATAAGAGCATTTAACAGTGCTCTCACTTTTGGGTTGTACTTGCGTCAAATCGTTAAAGAATGAATCACCTACTTCCAAGTATAGTAATATAAACACGCAGTGTAACGAAAGTGGTCCTTGTCTTTGAACTCACATCCAGCCCTAAAGACTCACACGCCATTGTGAATAGATCGTACTTCAAGTTCTAACATGGGGCCCAAACGTCTCACACTCGTGACAGATCACGTGAAATAATGTTCTTATTTGCAAGTTAATACAACACCAACTGAACACAGTGAACATACTTGAAGTCATGAAGTATAACAATCTAATGTTTCATCAACATACACCAAAGGACAAAGTTGTGCTGAAACTAAACATATTAATACCGCTAATTTCGTCGTTATGGGTCACAAAGTGTTTGTATGAATATCTCGAGCCAGAATTATGTCACAAATTTAACTTTGATTAACAGAAAGTTGAGGATATTTCACTCTCCGCGAATTGATTCTTTATCCGAGTTACTGACAGAAGTTCACCACATCTATAACCTTCTTTTCAATTAATCATCACCGATATTGAAATCCCTTTAATAGCTATACAACAGCTTTCCAAAGTCCTCTGCAAAAATACTTGCCACATGCCCCTTGATCCAGGTCTGCAGGGCCTCCTTAAAATCACTGCAATGGAAATACTGTCCCCCAAACAGTTTTGCATCTGTGGGGTGCTAGGTCTGGGCTGTAGGGAGGGTGCTCAGACACTTCCTTTACTGACAGTCTTCATCAAGAACATCTCTTCGGCCTTTTCTGCACCACACCATCACTCATAAAATGGTCACCATACACAAGGCTCATTCTGTGGTAGATTTCCACTAAATTGTGCCCCTCTTCCTGTAGAAACATAACGTTGCATAACTTGAACTTGGTGGGGGATCCTATGGAAATGGACATCTTTAAGCGCCTGTAATCAAACTTTAAGTGACCATTTCACCTTGACAGTGATGGTGACAGTAGCGAGAAGGCAGCCAATCACATCACGCGATCCCCCACTTCCTATCACTACTTGAGCCAATTGGTAGCGCCATCGGAGGTTGAAAAATTGTAGCCCCATCGGAGGTTGAAAAATTGTAGCCCTCGTAGAACATGGCATGTGTAACGTAACGTAACGTAACGTAATCTTAAGCATAAAAGGCGTTAGCTTTCCTGTTTAGCTTCATCAGGCCTGTGACTGAGCATTTGCACTTACTGGCTTTTGTATTTCACTGGCATTTCAAGTGGTCTCAGTCTTGTATCCAAGTGGCATACAATGTCTAAAAAATGTTAATGAGTGACGTAGCGTGGTGTGTGGATTTGTACTTTGTACTCGTGTTAAACGTACACGTGTACTGGTGAAATTTCCAAATTCTAGAATTATTAGCGGATTTTATTCAAACCCAATTCGGACATAATACATATATAAGGAATAACGTTCATTAAAATTTCCATTACAGTAACTCTAACACCTTTAAATTGATTATCTTTTCTGGTTATATTTTTGGCACCATACCTGAAATGCTCCACACAATGAAGATTTCAAAATTTTGATATCATTAAACATTATTATATTATAGATAAGTACTCTCAAAAGAATGTTGGGAAGAGAAAACGTTGTAATGTTTAGGTTTACTAAATACAAATTGTTAACTTTGAAAAAACAATTTACTCAATATTTATAGTTTTCGTAGAACTTTATAATTCACAAACTGTTAAGGTTTAAAATTACAGAAAAGCACTGCTACTACTTTTTTCGGTATTCTCAGTTTGTTGATTACAAGCACTCGGAGCAGTAGGTGACTAGAATATGTAGTTTTCTCTATACAAAACGTGTTTTCCTTGTAGTGAACCAAGAGGATGCACATCGCCAATGTGCATACCCTGCCTTCGGTTTCCTGGTGAATTTTTCTCGTACACGTTCACAATCATTACTGTTGAAAATGGTGCTTGTTGTACTCTGATACGTACAGAAGTTAAACATGTGAAATTAACCTTCAATGCAAAACAAAATACTGAAAAACTTCGCTTTAAACCTCATTAATATTAACAAGCAAGATGCACTTCTGTGTGTCACATCCGCTGCGTGCTGTTTCAATGCTTGGCGTGGTACTCTAACAACACTAATTCATAGCACATTGTTGTTCAAAACGTGCTCCTCAGCAAGTATTACGCCAATTGTGTTAGTATATAGATAATAGAACAAGTTAACTAAGGATAACTGGCAGGGTATGCAACACACCATTGACGCTACGCTCCTGGTCTTAATGAGTAATGTCATCATAGTTCCAAACTTCCTTTATTTAGCAATTGCTATCACAGATAACAAAGTATTGTGAAAACATTGCATTGATTGTGAGAGGAGTAGACGTGCGGATTAACCTTACTTTCAAATGTTGGAAGGGTTTTTCAGACCAGTGAACTGCATCAATGATCGATCGCGTTTACGTGTGAAACTCAAAACCATCTGAATGGAATGATACATCCAAGTAAAGAGAGATCATTTCACATTAATTCGCAGCATCAATTGAATAAAAAGGTGGGTCTGAATGGGATTCAATCTCATAGATGAAAAGCATGGAACGTATTTATTACTATAACGAGCATATTCTGTGATGATCTGGTCACAAAATGTGTACAATTTTGGAAAGCGGCTGAAGCGGCGAATTTAGGGCCCTAAAGTAGGCTTGCACTCTACTATAAGTAGATCAGGGAGGGGAAAAACTGCTGTCAAAAGATGTCAGCCCTGTTTTTTACCTTTCTTTCTTACCTACTTACTAAGATCAGGTATTCGTTTTGGATTTATTTTCCACTACATACAAAAAGGTTTTAAAACGTAGCTTCATTTCTAAGAATAAATTTCTCATACTGCTTTGAATCAGACTGAAAGAATTCACTGCCACACCTGGAGCTCAATCTAGTCATCTTCAGTATTCCATACCTGCAGCCCTTGAGGAGTTTTATTGCAAAAAATGCACCATACCTCAAAGAATATATCTGCGTAGGGAGGGGGGAACACATATCTGGGACGCCATTTTAAAAAAGGTTGCCCTCAGCCTCAGCCTTCTAAGTGGGCGTGCCCACACCTTCCATTTTAAGGAGGCTTGAAATAAGTTGTTATGGAACAAGGCGCTAAGTGTTCTGCTACCTGTGCATTCACCGTAGTCTAGTTGAACAAGTTCTCCAAAAAATCCCCAGAGGGCAGTGTTTTACGTTTTCATTTGTTGATTTCTGAAGTTATATACCATGTTTCTATTTGGCTTGGCAGATTTCTGTTGTTTACAAGCTGATTGTATGCATTTGATCTTACTTTTGAAATAATTTAGTGTGTGTACAAGGTTATTTGAGTGTAATTATTGATGTATACTACCTGGCAACGCGTTGAAGCGTACTGACCTTGGCTGTCGAGCGCTACGATCGCTTCTTATCTTGTTTATTAGAACAGCGAAATAATAGTAACTTGGCGTATAGTCAGTGATAAAACACAAATAGATTATCACTCGCGCTTCTCTATATATGAGACATTGCTGCCCTAAAGTTATGATTGCATCTGAACAGAGCGTACACACGCTGTCTCTCCTTGTTTGTGCGATAAGCGCGCGTAAACAGCTGGGCAGTTTCACATTCTTTCCGATACACTTCATGGCTTTGCCAAGTAAGAAACCGTGTGTAGTATTACTTATTTTATTTGAGGCGAAAATAAAGTTTAAGTTGTGGCAACAGATACTTTGCTTTTATCTCTATGACCAGACCACGTGTTTGTAAACACAATATGTTAGGTATACTTTAAAATCACATATTGAATTACTCTATTGTTCTGGAATGCTGAAAATAAAGGGTAGTGCGTCAGCCATATGCAAATCGATGAACAAAATCAGATGGGTTAAAATATACTAGAGGTTAATGAGGAAGTGTGTAACTAAATTTAACTCATTTTTTTTTCGGAAACAATTTTTTCGTTATCTCCTCATATTTAAAATCTCTTTTCTCCCACAAAAATCCAGTTAGAAATCCAATTTTTTCCCCAGTAAGCTCAAGATATGGGTACTAAAATGTCCGATTGGAATTTTCATATTGCTTATAATTTAAAAAGAACAGTTAATATAATAATGCGCCGTTTTTATCACATTTGCACACTTTGCAGTGTTAAACATTTTTTTAGAAAAAGCTATTCATTATATAAGAATATCCATCCCTTAGTTTGTCACAAAGGTAATAAGAGATATAATTTTACAAATTAACTTTGTAATTCAACATCTGTTGTGGGAGAGAGATCTTTATTATACCCAAACAATTATATAAATTAATATACGTTAATGAATATATTCCCAAGTATGTGATTAGATATTGGAATGAAATGTGGTACACCCATTCCTTTAGTTGCTGGAAATGCCTGTGCAAAAAGTCTCTGAAGTTCAATACTTTAGAAAATCACCTTTTTCACTTCGGTGTTCCCTTAAGCGCTGGAAAGGGCAGGTTCACGTATGACACACCTCAGGCTGCTCTCAGCCTGCCAACAGGACGGACGGAGAGACGGATATTCTACCGCTGAACTACCGCGATTAAACACCTGAACTGCTCTAAGGAGTTGAGACTGAGAATCTCGAAACGCAAAACAAAACATTTGTAGTTGATTTCCCGACCACGGCACTGCATGTTTCAAATCTGATTAACCTTTCTAGTGATGTGAATGTAATAACGTTGTGCTTCTTCAAAATGTTTGTCATGCTGCGACCGCACATCAAAGGGCGCTCGAGGTCAACTATCTCACACCACTACATGGGGCTGACAGAAGAAATGCCGGTTCTAGACAGTACAAGAAACTCTCAGAAAACGTGCATTTCCAGAGAAATCGACGGGACCTAATGCTCGGCTTTATAAGCCGGTCGCACGGACAGGAAAACCACATTTTAAGTGAGTGAGTCAGTGTTGAGAGTCATTGGAGTCAGGTTAGAGAGTTAATCGTCGGAGTTGTCTGTTGTGAGCAGTATTTGTGTCAAGGTTACGATAGAACAGGAACAGCTGTGAGTTGGAACGTCACAATGAATTGTAAGTTGTGTTAACAATAATACAAAGAACTGTGTTTGGTGATTTATCTTTGTAGGAAATAAAGTGACATAAGGAGAACCAGACTTAACATTTCTTACAGTATGTTATATGTGCCATTGCACCTCATAAGTTTTGGAAAAGTGCAAGCCATGCATGTGCTATCAAGCGTGAAAGAAACAAAATACCTTCAGCTATTTCATATCATGATTGTTTACAATTATAACCAACTTTTAAGTGCGATAATTTCGAAACCAAGGATTCGAGTTATCTAGTCCCTTACGGGGGGACTCCCAAGATGGCAGCACAAGCTCCGTTCACACAATGGCGCCTAGCGCCGTGTGTTGTAGAGTATGAGAAATCAATTGCAACAATTCTGGCTTAAAGTCGGAATATGTTATATTCTTGAGATATGAAGGGATTGTACAGCAAAGCTAAATGTGTTTCTGAAGTATTTGAAAGTATTAAACATATATGAAAATTGTATTAAACATTGATTTGTGTCTGGTAGTCTTATTGTGCATTGGCATTGCTCCGAGTTATCTTACTTGAGATAAAACATTTGTTGCGAGAAACAAACAGCATAGAACAATCATATTTTATGCGAATATCAAAATAATGATAGAAAAAGTTTGTAAATGGTACACAAGAAATTCTTGTAATAAACTGCGGCCTGGCTTATCATTGATTGCAGCCAAACCCTTGCACTTCCTGTTCTGATTTATTATCTCCTAACAACCCAAATCTTTACACTTATTTCATTTCAGGATAACTAAGGTATACAAATAACAAAACCTACATATGACAAGTACATTATAAAGCATTAGAAAAACCAGCTCAAAATTTATCCATAACGTATTCAACTTGCTTAAAAGTTTAACAGTGTTGTAAATGTAACCTTTTAATAAACAAATGATAACCTTCCACTCAGGCGCCCCAAATGCGAGAAAGGTTTTAAAAGTTGACTAAAAAATTGAGGGAGTGTTTGTTTGTCATGTACTTCAATTTAGTATACTTTCAATATATAATTAAATTAGTGAACATATTTCAGTTTCCATATCAAAACAAAATCTGATGTGTTGCACTCACATGACTTTCTCTACTCTTGTACCAACTACTCTCACAAACCCCTATTTCTTTATCTTCTTCGTGTTAGTTGAGATAACCATTGCAGAAATTATCTTGTTGCTAATTTTCTTACAGGTACAAGGGGAATATGGTAATACAGTAGGCTTTGAGCGATAGTCCAATCTTTAAAAGCTTTGAAATTCCGTTCTCTTTGCACGGCTAAAAGATAGAAAAATGTATAACGATCTTGTATTTGAGAAACGTTTAAGTACTGCAAAACTCCTACAAATAACAAGGAATAACTCTGAAATTATTCACTCTATAAAAATGAATTTAGACTTAAATTCTGCGCTTTAACGAGATCTAGAGCTTTCGTACAGTAACATTTGATCTATCCCTTACAGTTCACCAAGCATGCAAAAGTCATCAGTAAACAGGACTATATGGGCTATAGCCAGAAAATTCAAAATATACATTTAATTTGCCATAAGAATATCTTAAACATATGGCATTTTAATCAAAATCGTTAGTCATTTTTGAGAAAATCAACATCTTCGAAAAATTTTCCATATCAAGGGCAGTTTAGGGTGGAGCAATTTTCTTCAAAACCTTTGTGTCGCATCCTTGAAATATATTAAACTTAAATACTAACTTTGGTTTTTAACCGACTTTTCGTTTTTCAGTTAAGCTGCTCAGACACACACATCCACACACACACACACACACACACACACACACACACACACAGAGAGAGAGAGAGAGAGAGAGAGAGAGAGAGAGAGAGAGGGAGAGACGCGCGCACATATATAGACTCACACACCCACACATGCACACACACATACATACACACTCACACGGACCTTTTTCTAAAACTCTTTTTTTTTTTTTTTTTTTGGATTCAGGGGGTCTCAAAACATATTTCCGGTGAAATCTCGACATCGAAATTTTGGATTGAATGCAATACCTTCCCTACCTGCTATACGTAGCAGAGAAAGTGACGGAATTTGTATGAATAATAATATAATAAACCTATTTTAATTCGAAATACCTCGAGGTGCATATTATATTCCAGCTGTCTGAATCATATTGTTTCAAGTATTGAGCGTGTTATCCATTAGCACTTCTGTTCTCCTTAAAAATAGTACACACTCTTGCTCCTTCGGGCCATAGTGACCCGATGAAGAACATTCTAAGAATTAGTGTTAAGGAAGTATTTTGTGTTATTAAGTTGCATTTACTTCTTGCTTAATGCAGATAAATTCCTATTATCTAATGTAACTTTGGTACTCATTGAAACACAGGCAGAGAAACCCTATATATTTGTATATATAACATAAAAACTGATAATGATGATGATGAAGATGATAATGAAGAAGAAGATGATGATGATGAAGATAATGAAGAAGAAGATGATAGTGATAATGAAGAAGAAGATGATAGTGATAATGAAGAAGAAGATGATAGTGATAATGAAGAAGAAGATGATGACAATGATAATGATGATGAAGGTGATGATGAAGATGATAATGAAGAAGAAGATGATGAAGATGATAATGAAGAAGATGATGATGATGATAATGAAGAAGATGATAGTGATAATGAAGAAGAAGATGATAGTGATAATGAAGAAGAAGATGAAGATGATAATGATGATGATAAAGATGATAATGAAGAAGAAGATTATGATGATGAAGATGATAATGAAAAAGAAGATGATGATGATGAAGATAATGAAGAAGAAGATGATGACGATGATAATGATGATGAAAAAGATGGTGATGATGGTGATGATAATGAAGAAGATGATGGTGATGAAGATGATGATGATGAAGATGATAATGAAGAATATGATAAAGAAAAAGAAGATGATGAAGATAATGAAGAAGAAGATGATAATGATAATGATGATAATGATGATGAATAAGAAGATGGTGATGATGGTGATGATAATGAAGAAGATGATAATGAAGAAAAAGATGACGATGATGGTGATGAAGATGATGATGATGTAGATGATGATGAAGATGATGGTGATGATGATGAAGATGATGAAGATGAAGATGATAATGAAGAAGATGATGAAGAAAAAGATGATGATGGTGATGAAGATGATGATGATGAAGAAGATGATAATGAAGAAAAAGATGACGATGATGGTGATGAAGATGATGATGATGAAGATGATGGTGATGATGATGAAGATGATGAAGATGATGATGATGAAGATGATGGTTATGATGATGAAGATGATGGTTATGATGATGAAGATGATGATGATGATAATGAAGAAAAAGATGACGATGATGGTGATGAAGATGATGATGATGATGATGAAGAAGATGATGATGATGAAGATGATGATGATGAAGATGATGAAGAAAAAGATGACGATGATGGTGATGAAGATGATGATGATGATGATGATGGTGGTGGTGATGAAGATGATGATGATGATGATGATGGTGATGATGAAGATGATTATGATGATGAAGATGATGAAGAAAAAGATGATGATGGTGATGAAAATGATGATGATGATGATGATGATGGTGGTGGTGGTGGTGATGAAGATGATGATGATGATGATGGTGGTGATGAAGATGATGATGATGATGGTGGTGATGATGAAGATGATGATGATGACGATAATGGTGATGAAGATGATGATGATGATGATGATGATGATGGTGGTGGTGATGAAGATGATGATGAAGATGATGATGAAGAAAAAGATGACGATGATGGTGATGAAGATGATGATGATGGTGGTGATGAAGATGATGATGATGATGATGGTGGTGATGAAGATGATGATGATGATGAAGATGATGAAGAAAAAGATGACGATGATGGTGATGAAGATGATGATGATGATGATGATGATGATGGTGGTGATGAAGATGATGATGATGATGAAGATAATGATGAAGAAAAAGATGATGATGGTGATGAAGATGAAGAAAAAGATGACGATGATGGTGATGAAGATGATGATGATGATGGTGATGGTGATGAAGATGATGATGAAGAAAAAGATGACGATGATGGTGATGAAGGTGATGAAGAAAAAGATGACGATGATGGTGATGAAGATGATGATGATGATGATGAAGATGATGATGAAGAAAAAGATGAAGATGATGGTGATGAAGATGATGATGAAGAAGATGATGAAGAAAAAGATGATGATGATGATGATGAAGAAGAAGATGATAATGAAGAAAAAGATGACGATGATGGTGATGAAAAAGATGACGATGATGGTGATGAAGATGATGATGATGATGATGATGATGGTGATGATGAAGATGATGAAGATGATGATGATGGTGATGAAGATGATGATGATGAAGATAAAGATGATGAAGATGATGGTGATGATGCTGATGATGATGATGATAATGAAGATGATGATGATGAAGTAGAAGATGAAGATGATTAACAAGAAGAAGATGATAATGAGTGCTCAATATTAGTCTCTTCAACACAGTATTACAAAGTGTTTTGTTCACATTTACTTGAAAAACAGATTTTATGTAGGTAGATCATTCACACTTAATGCAGCATGTCTGTTTGGGCCAGGTGTTTGGGTATGTCTGCACTGGATGCTCCTCCATGTAACAATGGATGCTTTTATCATTGGATTGAACCACAAATTGTCACTTCTAATCTCATTGTCTGAAGGTCTATCTTCTGGTTCCCATGCAGGGCAAATGCTGTCTTCACTAGTGTGGTTTCCTTCTTCTGAAATATTGTCCGAACTACCAGATACGAATACTTCCAATTCACTTTCAGTGGAGCAACGTTTTGTCATGATATCACCATTCACCCTGATAACTAAAATTACGTATTCTTTCAACAATCAGTATGACAAAACTGATTTCAATTCTCCAGCATTTACTTCAACAATATATTTCCATTGTTGCAAAGGAAACCGCTGCTATATTGTTGTGTACATCGACTTAAACATGGATTTGGACACAGTGGAACATAAAATTTAATGGAAAAGGTGAAGTAATTAGTTTTAAAAGCAATCGAATCATTATGACCCAAAGATAACAGCGGGGTTATGAAAGGGTATTTCACTGGCTTAGGATACACGAGTAGGTACATTGTGAATGAAATAAAGGAGAGTTAAATTGTTAATGTGAGTAGGTATGTAGGTATGGAGTTGTGCTCACAGTGAAGTAATGCACAAAATACACAAGCTATTAGTGTACTGAAATGGGAAACCACAGCGTTTATATGGCCGTAGCCGTAATTTGTAACAATTTGTAATTACGTACTACGTAACACATGAGCCATACAACTTGGATCAGTAGCCAACATTTTTATGTCGACCAGCCGGCCGGCCGCGGATTGGGAACGTCCCTATAATCACATAACAAGTTTACATATTTTGAAACTCAATTAGATTGACACGTTTGATAACTAGCAAAACGCTGGCAATCATATTATATTGGTAGCCCTGATTGATTAACTTTGTTTTGTGTCAAAGATAATAATTGAGCGATGAGAAATGCTGATAGTGCAATACAAATCGATAGCTCGATATGCCTGTGATTATCTGCCCTTTTCGTTGTTGTTCCGCAGTAATCAGGTTAGTGTGCTCCTTGTAACCTTATGCCATAATTGGGCAAACATCTATAACAAACCTAACCCTGTTCAGTTCAGTTTCAGACAATTACATGGTGGATATGTACTTCATAGAAGCAAAACAAGCAAAAATGTGTAATGACTTTTTGTTCTTTGATCAGCCAATTTCCAGAAATAAATGGCGTTTGCTCCAAATTGGATGCGTAATTCCACAGGAATGTACGAAGATAACAGTTTGTTACTTGTAAGATGCGTAGGGCAACTTATTTCTGACATAGCTTCGGTAGTAATTATGGGACATCACACAGGGTTTCGGAGTAATTAATCACTTAACAGAATTGAAGGAATACTCCGAGCAGCTCTTTCAGACGTGTAATTCGACAACGTTGCGTTGAGGTTGGTCAGGGAATTGAATCGACTTCTGGTTGTAAACAGGTCGGTCGCTTGCAGAGTGGTGTAGTGTTTTGGGAGCTAACGATTCTGATTGGTCCACACTCGCACAGTAAACATGGAAGGACACGGCATGGTATTTGTTTACGTTCACGAGACACCACGCTCAGGTGTTTGTTTATGTACTGAGCTAGTGAAAGTGACACCCACCAATCTGCAGTGTTGCCAGCTTGTTTTCGACAAAACTAAAATATCTCCGTAGGAAATGACCAGAGACAAAAACGTAAGATACAAAATGTGTTCCAAATACCGAGATCTATCACTGGTTTACATTAATGTCATGACTTCCCTTCCACCCGGTATAGTATTTATGCTACCCTGAAGTGAAAGCTTATATTTGTAAGATTACTTTTATATAGTGTGTGTACCTAAACTGCTTGATTATGAATGGCTGAATAGAATGTAAGATATCATGGCGGGGGCCGCACATTAAGGGAAGTTCAAGGTCAGCTACCTCACACCACTTGCGTCAAATGGAAGATAGTGATTGATTTCTTATATCCTTGTTATATCTTAGCCATACAAAGGGCTATGAAAGGCAATTTGAAAGCTTTAGAACATTTGGCAATCGCTCAAAGCTTACTGTATTCCCATATTCCCCTTGCACCTACAAGGAAGTAAGTAATACGATAATTTCTGCAATTGTTTATCTCAACTAACACGAAGAAGATATAAGAACTGTTAGTACGAGAGTAGAGAAAGTCGTGTGAGTGCAATTACCACGTGTGTAAGGAACACACTGGTGGGTACCGATGGTGTGCTCAAACCGCATTATCATCATTACCGGTAAAGTACGACTTCTTCCCTAAGGGTGCATTTCCATTATCTTGTAAGCTTGTTCACTTCCTGCCTGCGTTTGGTGGAAGATTAAAGACCTAGCAACCAACGTCCTTAGAGGCTTGCACTTGAGTTGAAGCGTTTTAAAAGATGTTCAGTATGAGAATAGTGAAGTATAAAGCGCTCAGTACAGTTTATGAAGAATGTTGTTTCCTTCATTGGGAGAAACGTTCTCTTTCAGCAGAGATGCACAAATGTGCACGTCACAATCGCAAAACACAGTTGGAAATATAAAAATTGTGTTTTAGTTGATGGCCGCGCTTTAACTGCTGTGTTCTATGCTGGGCCTGAAACACTGCTCAGTTTTACTCAGAGGCCTCTTTATCGGGCTTGAGTTCCTCTTAAATCTACGACACTGAACCACCGGCTTCACCGACCTTGAGAACCTGAGACTAGCATCTTGCCCCTAGACGATACTGAGACGGAATTAGTTCCTATCAGCGATAACAAGTAAACCTGAAATCGGTTTGCCTTAAATTTTCAAAATATGTTGACAGCTGCCACGGCGCACGACAAAGGAAAACCTCACACAACATGCCAGGCGTGGCGGGTATCCAAGACGCTCAAGATGAAGCGGCTCAACACCACTCACTAGAGAAAACACGTGAAACTATCAGAGCGACGGAACTACAAAGGATTTTCGGGACTATTCGCGAAGTGTACGGTGGCCGGCGTATTTGTAGAGATTCCAGAAAAGGTCAAGTTCGAGAAAGGTTCGTGTTACGTCATCCTCGTTATATAAGGAGGCGAGGCGACGAGATCGGTCAGTTTTTGAGTTAGCACTAGTTACCTACAGACATGAGTCGTCACAGCAGGAGTGTGTATCTGTGTATGTATACATGCGTGTATGTGTGTATGAATGTGTATGTCTGTATGCGTGTATGTTTTATGTGTGTGCGTGTTTGTGTGTGTGCATGCGTGTATTTGTGTATGTCTGTATGTGTGTGTATGTGTGTATGCGTGTAAGTATGTATGTATGTATGTATGTATGTATGTATGTATGTATGTATGTATGTATGTATGTATGTATGTATGTATGTATGTATGTATGTATGTATGTATGTATGTGTGTATGTATTTATGTGTGTGCGTGTGTGTATGTTGCATGCGTGTATTTGTGTGTATACGTGTATGTGTGTATGTGTATATGTGTATGTGTGCGTGCGTGTATGTGTGTGTATGTGTGTATGCGTGTATTTGTGCATGCGTGTATGTGTGTAGGTATGTGTATGTGTATGTTTGCATGCCTGTATGCCTGTATGTGTGTATGTGTGAATGCGTGTATGTGTGTATGTGTGAATGCGTGTATGTGTCTATGTGTGAATGCGTGTATGTGTGTATGTGTGAATGCGTGTATGTGTGTATGTGTGAATGCGTGTATGTGTCTATGTGTGAATGCGTGTATGTGTGTATGTGTGAATGCGTGTATGTGTGTATGTGTGAATGCGTGTATGTGTCTATGTGTGAATGCGTGTATGTGTGTATGTGTGTATGCGTGTATGTGTGTATGTGTGAATGCGTGTATGTGTCTATGTGTGAATGCGTGTATGTGTGTATGTGTGAATGCGTGTATGTGTGTATGTGTGAATGCGTGTATGTGTGAATGTGTGAATGCGTGTATGTGTGAATGTGTGAATGCATGTATGTGTGCGTGCGTGTATGTGTGTATGTGTGTATGCGTGTATGTGTGCGTCCGTGTATGTGTGTAGGTATGTGTATGTGTATGTTTGCATGCCTGTATGTGTGTATGTGTGAATGCGTGTATGTGTGAATGTGTGAATGCGTGTATGTGTGAATGTGTGTATGTATGTATGTGTGCATGCGTGTATGTGTGTATGTGTATGTTTGTATGCGTGTATGTGTGTATGTGTCTATGTGTGAATGCGTGTATGTGTGCGTGCGTGTATGTGTGTATGTGTGCGTCCGTGTATGTGTGTATGTGTATGTTTGTATGCGTGTATGTGTGTATGTGTCTATGTGTGAATGCGTGTATGTGTGCGTGCGTGTATGTGTGTATGTGTGCGTCCGTGTATGTGTGTATGTGTATGTTTGTATGCGTGTATGTGTGTATGTGTCTATGTGTGAATGCGTGTATGTGTGTATGTGTGTATGTGTGCGTCCGTGTATGTGTGTATGCGCGTATGTGTGCATGCGTGTATGTGTGTATGTGTGTATGTGTGTATGCGTGTATGTGTGTATGTGTGAATGCGTGTATGTATGTATGTGTGCATGCGTGTATGTGTGTATGTGTATGTTTGTATGCGTGTATGTGTCTATGTGTCTATGTGTGAATGCGTGTATGTGTGTATGTGTGTATGCGTGTATGTGTGTATGTGTCTATGTGTCTATGTGTGAATGCGTGTATGTGTGTATGTGTATGTTTGCATACGTGTATGTGTGTATGTGTGCATGCGTGTATGTGTGTATGTGTGAATGCGTGTATGTATGTATGTGTGCATGCGTGTATGTGTATGTTTGTATGCGTGTATGTGTCTATGTGTCTATGTGTGAATGCGTGTATGTGTGTATGCGTGTATGTGTGTATGTGTCTATGTGTGAATGCGTGTATGTGTGTATGTGTGCATGCGTGTGTGTGTCTATGTGTCTATGTGTGAATGCGTGTATGTGTGTATGTGTGTATGCGTGTATGTGTCTATGTGTCTATGTGTGAATGCGTGTATGTGTGTATGTGTGCATGCGTGTGTGTGTCTATGTGTGTATGCGTGTGTGTGTATGTGTGTATGTGTGTATGTGTGTATGCGTGTATGTGTGTATGTGTGTATGCGTGTATGTGTGTATGCGTGTATGTGTGTATGTGTGTATGTGTGCATGTGTGTATGTGTATGTGTGTGTAGTGTGTGTATGTGTGTATGTGTGTATGCGTGTATGTGTGTATGTGTATGTGTGTATGTGTATGTGTGTGTAGTGTGTGTATGTGTGTATGTGTGTATGTGTGTATGTGTGTATGCGTGTATGTGTGTATGTGTGTATGCGTGTATGTGTGTATGCGTGTATGTGTGTATGTGTGTATATGTGTATGTGTGTATGCGTGTATGTGTGCATGCGTGTATGTGTGTATGCGTGTATGTGTGTATGTGTGCATGCGTGTATGTGTGTATGTGTGCATGTGTGTATGTGTGTATGTGTGTATGTGTGCATGCGTGTATGTGTGTATGCGTGTATGTGTGTATGTGTGCATGCGTGTATGTGTGTATGTGTGCATGTGTGTATGTGTGTATGTGTGTATGTGTGTATGTGTGCATGCGTGTATGTGTGTATGCGTGTATATGTGTATGTGTGTATGCGTGTATGTGTGCGTGCGTGTATGTGTGTATGCGTGTATATGTGTATGTGTGTATGTGTGCATGTGTGTATCTGTGTATGTGTGTATGTGTGTATGTGTGCATGCGTGTATGTGTGTATGCGTGTATATGTGTATGTGTGTATGCGTGTATGTGTGCATGCGTGTATGTGTGTATGCGTGTATATGTGTATGTGTGTATGTGTGCATGCGTGTATGTGTGTATGTGTGTATATGTGTATGTGTGTATGCGTGTATGTGTGTATGTGTGCATGCGTGTATGTGTGTATGCGTGTATGTGTGTATGTGTGCATACGTGTATGTGTGTATGTTTGTATGTGTGTATGTGTGTATGCGTGTATGTGTCTATGTGTGTATGCGTGTATGCGTGTATGTGTCTGTGTGTGAATGCGTGTATGTGTGTATGTGTGCATGCGTGTATGTGTGTATGTGTATGTTTGCATGCGTGTATGTGTGTATGTGTGTATGCATGTATGTGTCTATGTGTGTATGCGTGTATGTGTGTATGTGTCTATGTGTCTATGTGTCTATGTGTGTATGTGTGCGTGCGTGTATGTGTGTATGCGTGTATGCGTGTATGTGTGCGTGCGTGTATGTGTGTAGGTATGTGTATGTGTGTGTTTGTGTCTGTCTATGGGCAGGATAACTCATAAACGAAAAGTCGGTTAACGACCAAAGTTGGTATTTAAGTTGAATGTGTTTTAGGGATGCAATACAAAGATTTGAAGAAAATGCTTTCACACTAAACGACACTTTACATGGAAAATGTTTCAAAAAATTTGATTTTCTCGCGAATAGCTCCATTTTGATTAAACTGCCATATGTTTGGGATATTTTATGGCGAACAAAATAGATATTTTGAATTTTCTGGCTGTAGCCCATGTAGCCCTGTTTAGTCTAGAAGACTTTTACATAACTGGTAAACCGTAAGAGATAGACCAAATCTTGCTATACAAGGGATGTAGATCGTGCTAAGACAGACAATTGATGTCCACATATTTTTTTTTTTTTTTTTTTTTTTGCAGAGTTACCCATTTTGGAGACTATTACGTCAGCTCAATACTGCGCTTTCAGAGCAGGGAAAACAAGTGAACCGCATAACCTTGTGTACAGCACAGTGTTGTTTTTTGTTGTTGGGTTTTTTTTTTTTTTTTTTTTTTTTTTTGTCTCTCTGTATAATAAAATATATGTCTTTCTTTCATTTGTTTTCTATGGACAAATACATTTATATAAATGGAGTGAGAGTGGCAAGAGTTCCCGAGTAACAGCAGCGACCATGTGGACTGCACCTTCAGTTCACTTTTCGCTCCACAAAGGAGAACTATCAGTTAGCTGCAAAACTTGCATTGCACTTCTGACAAGCAATCATGTGCCTATTGTAAACACTGTATATAGACTATTAATTTTATGGAAGTTAAACACATGACGAGGGAGAAAGAAGAACTGTCACCTGAAGATGACAACTTCGAAACAGCGCTCGTTGTTAAGACATTGTTAGACTCCATCTTGTTGAGCATTCTCAAGGAAAGGGAGCGACTCGTTAGGCGGAACTCAGTTACGCTTTATTTAATGGCTGAGCACTACTCTGTAAATCTCCAACAATGCATTATTTGGATGAGGACATTGCACATTAGCACAAACAATTATTTTAAGCGCGGGGCGTGCTCCCCTAGAGCGTGAAGGAGGTGCACAATTTAAACTCGGCTTCTTCTAATTCACATGAATTATCTTTGCAAGAGCTTAGCATCACAGTAATTTTCCCGTAAGATGGCAGCACCAGAGAAATGAATGAGGAGCGTTCCTGTGCTCGAGGCTTTCCACTTCATGTTTGTAGCCAAAACAAACGATAAGCCCTGCCAAATTGCACCACCAAACTGATTGAAAAGTCAGTTCTTCTTCATGTTCCCAGAAGGCAATTTTGCATTCTTCCCCCAACATTCCTTTCTCCTCGCAATCTCAGCGTAGGTGATGCAAATATGGCCACCTTAATTTGAAGTTATATTTTCGTGCTTATGGAACTCGTAAAAGGAAATTTTATAATTAAGGGACACTGGGAGTGAAATTTGAAAGTTCCACATTTCTTGACAGATTTTTCTGAATATTTTACTGTGTTTGTATTTATATAACAATACGATGTACACCATATTTCATTAAAATTGGATAATTTGTTTATGATATATAAAGTATTTTATGAATTTAATAGGCACATATTCAAAATGTGGCTCGCGTCTACTGACTTTGCAAAATTGCTTCATATTGGCAGAACTGATACTCTAAAACATGGCTAACAACTGTATGAAGAGATATTTCAAATACGTTTGCTGATTATGCTGTACATGTTTTTTTTATAACAAGAAAATTTAATCTTAAAAATTATTGATTTTTTTCATACAAAAAAAATGTTTTTGGAATTCATGTTAATGATAAAATCAATATTGAGTCATAGTTTTGCTTAGCTGCTATTTATGAATACTGTTGGAAATTTTCATTGAATTTGAAGCAAAACTCAGGCGCGACCTTCTTCTGGAATGTGCAGAAATGTAGTTTTGAGAAAAACAGGCTTTTATATAGGAGCATCCTGTGTACGTTAAGGGAAGAGCACTATTTGAAAGGGCCGTAATGACCACATGGAGTGGGGGATATGAAAAATGTTACCTGATCCAAATGCAGGTGTTGCAGAAACATTTTAAGGTTAAAAAAACAATTTTCGACTTTTTGACAATTTTGACCAAAATGTCACTCCCTGTGTCCCTTAAGCATATGCTGTGTCTAATTGGCTACACATAAAAGTATGCAATGATTTTCTTTAAACCCTACTATTTTTAATTTCAATTTTCCAGAACGTTGCTTTCTGCATGTACTATGCCCATGTGAAGGTAATATGGCCAACTTAAATAAATATGTGTTATTGTAGGGAAAGTGCAATTTAGTGTATTGTGATCTGAAATTAAGCATAGTAGCTCGTATCTTACGTGTAGTTATTGGATTAATACTGGTCTACTTACAAATTATTGTGACATGAGCTGTAAATAAAGATCATACGCATGCAGAGTTGGAAAAGTTATGAAACTACCGAAGTTACAGCATGAAAACAAACAAAAAAAGATTACTTTTGGTCACACGAAGGACATTTAAATACGTCTTTATCTTCCTTAGTAAGACCAGCACATTGGTCATGAATGTAAACACCACAAACTGCACACGTGCGTATATCCAACATTTTGTCAATTCCACAAATCGCACAAAACCAACTGTCATTGTCCGCGAACGAACCAAATTTTTCTTTTGAAAGATTTTGCATGATTTTCTTTAGTCTTACCCTTTTTCACACGATGCTTTTTATTTTGCAGGCTGAGACTTGTCCATGTTGTTTTTTACAGTAGATTGGCCGTATTATCAACATCTCTCGAACAAATGGTTAATTTGTCAGTCAACTACAACGCATTTGAAAGAAGCATTGGAGCCAGGAATAACTATTATTTATTTATGCCAACAATCTTACTGCTGGTGTTTTTAATCACACAAGCCGTGTGTGGGCAATGTTTAAAAGGTGGGATCAGGACCGAAAAATTCAATGCCATAGCCGGGATTTGAACCATGAATTTTCCGCTAATCGAGCGGCTGCTTTAATCACTAAGCTACCATGGCCAGCTTGCCAGCACGAAATTAAATTCCCCAGCTGATTCGTGCTTTTCCCGGTTAGACCACAAGGGAATCTCATATCAGAGATAAATACCCCAAGGGCGACTTACAATTGTAAGTACCTTATGTCCTAGGTTTAAGTAACTTTTAAATGGTAATTATTATTTATTTATGCCAATAAGTTTACTAACACCAGCAGTAAGGTTAGAGCAGTAAGAATATCATGGGAACTTCTTTTAAAGAAGCTATCCTGATGGAATGAAGATTATAAAATAAGTAATTGTAACTTTTGGATGTTCTGTACAGTTTATAGACGAGCACATGTGCACAAAGTACTCAACATATGAATATTGAACGTGTTAGAGCGCTTATTTCAGGACATTTTCTGCAAAATTATGCAGGATGTTTGTAACATAATATTTGGTTCTATGCATCTAGCCCTATTTAGACCTAGGAGCCTCTTCAGGTCCCTGAAGTATCGCCCTGGACTTGATTTGTCGATCCTGGTGGGTTCATTAAAAATAGCTTGGTTTGTAATTCCCGTTAGCTGTGACTGATGCTTACAGAAAACACCTCAAGGGGGCAGATTTTATACACCGTTATATGGAAGGTGGTTGAGAGAAATTAAATGATTAATAACACAATAGAGGATAGAAATTGAAACTTCTAGAAGCTTATCAATGCATTGGTAAATAGATCCTCAAAAATGTGCTGAAAATGACCAAAGATTCTGGCAATATTTGAGGCGTGTGAAGGGATCTTTAGGAAGCAATTGGACCCTGAGCAGGTGTAGCTTTCTTGGGACTTTCCGACATGTGCTATAGGGTTTCCTTTGAGAGATGTTAAATTTCATGAAGCAGGAAATATATGACAGACATTGTGAAGGCATTCAGAGCCGAACTCCAGCACTCACCTAGAGGTTCTAAGTCTAAATGAAACAAAGGAGCCAAGTGGGCAGGCAGTTTGTCTCAAGATTTGCCCCCGCGGGTCTTTACGTAACTAACTGCCAGAGCTAGTGGAATATTCATCCCTCCACTGTCCGTTTGTTTCGCCCTAGAGAGGTAAGTTATGTCTAACCCTGTCTGGTGGTTAACCTGTTATAAGGGCAGACTCTCTCCAGCGTGCTTGAGACTCGACTCAGTCTCACACATGTATGTTAAAACATCCTTCCATCTCTATGTATGTATGTATGTAAAACATTGGCATTTACCTGAAAATGCTTCATGTTATTAAGTAAAACTTGCTGCTCATTCTCGCAACTTGCAGATGTCACACTTTACTGTGATGCTATCCGAGCACGCATATATGTGACTTCTATACTTACTTTAAGGGACACTGGGAGTGAAATGTTGGTCAAAATTGTCAAAAAGTCGAAAATTGTTTTTTTACCTTAAACTGTTTCTGGAACACCTGCATTTGGATCACCTAGCATTTTTCATATCCCCCACTCCATGTGGTCATTACGGCCCAGCGCTCTTCCCTTAACGTACACAGGATACTCCTATATAAAAGCCTGTTTTTCTCAAAACTACATTTCTGCACATTCCAAAAGAAGGTCGCGCCTGAGTTTTGCTTCAAATTCAATAACGATTTCCAAAAGTATTCATAAATAGCAGATAAACAAAACTATGCTTCAATATTGATGTTATCATTAACATGACTTCCAAAAACATTTTTTTTTGTATGAAAAAAATCAATAATTTTTAAGATTAAATTTTCTTTGTTATTAAAAAAACATGTACAGCATAATCAGCAAACGTATTTGAAATATCTCTTCATACAATTGTTACCCATGTTTTAGAGTATCAGTTCTCCTAATATAAATGAATTTTGAAAACTCAATAAACGCTAGTTACATTTTGAAAATGTGCCTATTAAATTCATAAAATACTTTATATATCATAAACGAATTATCCCATTTTAATGAAATTTGGTGTACCTCCTATACTTATATAAATACAAACACAGTAAAAATTTCAGAAAATCTACCAAGAAATGTGGAACTTTCAAATTTCACTCACAGTGTCCCTTAAATTAATATAGTATGCATATTTTAACTCTATCGTGGAAAATAGAACATTATTTTGGAGTAACTCAGTAGAAAGTAAACAAATGTTCCTCATGCAAAAAAAAAAAAAAAAAAAAAAAAAAAAAAAAAAAAAAAAAAAAAAAAGTTATCAGTAGGGAGCGGATTTGTTTGTGCTAAAGAAGTTTAAAGTGGTTTATTATTTATGTAGGAAAAATATGCATAAAGTTGAAAAATATTTTTTTTTCAATTTTACAAAACTATAAGTACTCACCAGTCATGCTGAGGCAGTAGTGATTTGAAATAAGTGGTATAAACGCTCTGCTTTAAACAAGGCAAGGGCAATGTCAGCCGTTTCACATCATAAATAGGGGATTCCCCTTTCAGAACGTGTAATGGTGGTCACTCACTGCACAATAGCTTTAATAATGAAGTTCTTTCAAATTGCTTCTCGTAATATTACAATGTACGAGATTTTTTGTTATATTTAAAAATTATAACAAAGGAATGTGACAACTTGTGTATTTTTAGCAGTTATTTGAAATATATATATATATTACAAAAATATGTATTTTTATATGAAATAGAATTTCGTAAATGATTGAAGTGTGCTATTTCGGGAATTTCTGCATTAGTTACAACTTTTTATATAAAAAATCGTTATATAGAAATCTATTTCCGTTGTTATCAGAATCATTTTCTACACCCATAGCACACACTCTTGGGAAGATCCTTTTAGAAGACTGAAGATATTAACCCTAACTTCCATGTGTGTATCCTCGATACTAAAATTCTTTGTATGTAATCAAGCCACATTTATAACAAACAATGACATTCATAAGATAAATAGTAGAAAAAAGAGTAACATCCATCATCCCAGTGCAAAACTTTCATGCTTGCAGAAGGATGTACTATGAAACCATAAAAATATTTAATGCTCTTCCTAATTATCTTAAGGGAAAAGTTGACAATTTCAGTAGTCTCAAAATTGCTGCTAAAGAGTACCTATGCTCAAAATCATTTTACTCTGTGCAGGATTGTCAAATGACTAAGTCTTTTGAGAACACTGTAAGTAGTTTCTAGCAACTTTAGTGAATAATCATTGCCAATTACAATTGATGACTGCGCGAAAGCTACTTAAATGAATGTGTATTGAAGAACTAACAATAAGTACTATGCATTGCTAATTAAATAACAAAATAGTAAGACGTTCTGACCGTAAAAGCTTAGTGAAAGTTCACAGTCTGTTCCAGACCTTCAGTAAACTCAGCTGTATGTTGGAAATATCGACCTGTGTAAGTCGCGCTGTAACATAACGTGGGACTTGGAAATGTTCTGTCCTTCTAATGCGCTCAATCATTATCTCTGCTTTGTTTTTCTTCATATTGTCTGCATCTAATATGTCGTTTTATGTTCATCATTCAAATCTGAAGTTTATGTGCATATGCAACTATATTGTACATTTGCTTGACTTGTTCAATGTTCACGGGCATTAGTGAAGTCACTGAACACAGTCCAATCCAAGAAGTTCACAATATTAAACAAGAAAACACACGTGTTAAAATGTTTTGGACCAAAACAGTAGAGGTTTGTTTCACTGTCTCTCTCTCTCTCTCTCTCTCTCTCTCTCTCTCTCTCTCTCTCTCTCTCTCTCTCTGAAATTAACCTTAAACAAACGATTACAAATTACAATAGTATATTATGCAGCGAGACTAAATTAAGGCGCGAGTATATATTAAGAAACGAGTGAAGCGAGCGTCCTAATTACCATTATAGTTAAGTTTCGTACGACAATTGGTGAGTTTTCAGCACGTCACAGCTGCATGATGAAAATGATAACCTTGGAATGCTACGTAACACTGAAAAATAGAAGGCAAGATGAATATATTGGTTTTCAGAGGAAATTTTATTTCATGTATAAGTTATTTATTGTACAATTAGTGAAATTAATTTGCGGGACTGTGCTTGGTGCAATATTGTTGGAAGTTGATGCTGTATTGAGGTTAATTTGAGTAAGTTGCATCTCACTGTCAGTAGTGTCCGACATTTTAGTGTTTTCTAAACTCGCGCTAGTTGCGTTGCGAGAATTAATCGATATTGCACTTTGCCATTGCTGCATGGGAATTATCTGATTGGTGGAACGCCTGTCCTTCAATGCAAATTGAACTGTCCGATTGGATGAAGATCAGTCCTTTAATGAAAGTTTGAACTTAAGGAGGTGCATTAAAGGGTCGCTATCAGACTTATAATTAATAAACTTGGGTATGGGCAAGAATAAACATATTTCGTGCTATTGGGCAAAGGGAATTCCAGTAAGAGTAGTTAGGTATTTCACAATGCATCTAAAGAATACAGAATAAAATACACATTAAGTATTAAAACAAATGTTAGTATTTTAGAATATATTAAATACCACATATTGAACGCGTTCAGTGGACTAATTTACAATAGTGTAGTAATCTTCAGCCTTATAGTATGTTTCATGTAAAAGTGTACTTATGAGAACGAACTCTCATGCCTTTTAATTCATTAGTAACAGAGTTGGTTAATCGAATAAAAGTAATGATACCGTACGTGCACGTCGCACTTTAGGACGCAGAGAAAACAGGTGGCTCTGGATACAGAACCATATCTCCCCTTACTGCACCATTCAGGCTCATAAACTTAACGTAAGAGTAGGCTTGACTTAGCACATTCTAGGAGATTTGGAGTCGAGTGAGATTGCATATCTGGAACATTGGCATGGATTATGAGTAATGGCGCATCCGGAGTCCTTGATATTGACATGGTGAAGTGTACTCTGGAAGAAACCGCTTCCTGAATCGAACACAGGCTCCTATGTTGGACACTCAGCATGGCAAGTGATGTTATAGGAAATTAAACGTGTCATTCTTTGTGGCTAATCTGATCCAAATGCCTTGACCTATGAAGAAGAAGTAAAAGCTTTATCCTAAAATTAGCTCTACATTATAGGAAATCTTTAAATGATTTATCAACGATGATATGTTTGAGCCACAGATGCACCACTCACACAACAGAGCTGATTTTGTAAAAACAAAAAGTTTTGAACTTTTTGCACCTACCGATTCTCCTTAAACTACTCATTGTTCAGTAATAGGTTAGCAATGTTTTATAACACAGTAATCTGTAGTATTTAGGGTAAGATGGCAACCATAGGCATCCATTTTGGTCAACAATTATTGTAAAGGGTGGAATAAAGCTGAAAATTGAATGTCATAACCGGAACTTGAACCACGGGTCTTCCTGTCTTCGCCCAGTTGTTTTAACCATTGCGCCACCACGGCAAAAGGCCAACACTACATTAGATGTTATCTCATATGAATTTGGGGCCTCCATGTGGTTTTCTGGTAAAAAATACAAGTAAGTCAAAGAACTCAATATCTTGCCGCCACATTGCTATGTTAGCTCAGTGACTAGAGACACGAGGATCCGTGATTCAAATCCCGGAAACTTGAGTTTCAGCCTCGTTCCATCCTCTCCAAAAATTGTCCTAGTGTGAAAGAATGATTAATTGATTTTCGAGCAATATAGTATTAATAATCTGATATGTTGCACTCACATGACTTTCTCTACTCTTGAACTAAACATTCTTAGAAACTGTTAGTCCTATATCTTCTTCGTGTTAGTTGAGATAAACGTTTGCAGAAATTATCGTATTGCTTATTTCCTTATCAACATTTTTTGTATACTAATTGTTTGTCTATCTCTTACTGTTTGCCAGTAATGCAAAAGTCATCCAGAGTAAACAGGACTACATAGGTTGCAGCCAGAAAATTCAAAATATACATTTCGTTTGCCATAAAAATATCTCAAACATATGGCATTTTAATCAAAATCGTTACAGCCATTTTCGAGAAAGTAACCTAGCAGGTTAACCGACTGTTCATTTTTGAGTTATGTTGCCCATAGACTGACATACACACACTGGACTTCTTTCTAAAAATGTTTTTTTTTTTAATTCAGGGCGCCTCAAAACGTATATTTCCGGTGAAATCTCGACCTCGAATCAAATTTTTGGGTGGAATACAGTGCTTCCTCTACTTGCTGTACGTAGTAGAGAAAGCAAGGGGTGGTTCACAGGGAAGATATAGGCAGGCTCGGAAGTATTCAACACTTTGCTTTTTACTGGATACCATACCAACACTCCTTGATGTAAGTGTGAGACAGCTTGGCCACGCTGCAAGGCACAAAGCGCTGCTCTCAGAGCGTTTCCCACGTAATGAATGCAGCGGTTGCCATTTCGCACATCAAATATTAACAGCGCCATAAAATGCCCACGATTTTTCATTGTTATGTTATATCCTCGTCCGTATGAACACAATACATAATGAAGTGCGATTGATTTTGTGATATCACGGATTTGAGGAAAAACAAACAGTGAGAAATTAACTCTTCCAACAAACAATTCAACAAAGTCTGCAAATATTTACAATATTACGAACATTAACATTTCATCCAGCAGGTAGAAAGCATTCACATTTTTAAAGCTAGATTAAATAATTGGCTCTTTGGCACTTGTTTGAGCACACAATAGCGCGGCTTTCTTTTGTTTTACATCAAAGAGTAAATACGCTTTATAGTTCCCCGAGAAGGCATTTAATACTTTGCAGTCACTAAATTAATAAACACCTGCCATATACAGGTAGGTTGTAGTTATTGGTGAACCACACTTAACGAGCATGTGGACATCACTGCAACTCAGTGGCGCACGCACTTTGAACTCCTTCCTCAAGTGTTAGGTGAAATTTCTAAATTCTACAATTATTAGCGGCTTTTCATGCCAGATATATACTAATAAGGAATAATCTACATTCAAGTTTCCATTGTAATATCTTCAACACCTTTAAATTTATTCTTTTTCTAGCTATTATTTTGGCAGCGTATATGAAATGCTCCACACAATGAGGATTTCAAAATGTTGATAATTTTAAATATTATTCTGTTATATATCAGTACTCTCAAAAGAATGTTAGGAACGGAAAATTTTATAACGCTTTGGTTTATTAAATAAAAATTGTTAACTTTGAAAAAACAATTTTTCACAATTTCCATAGTTTTTAGGGAACTTTATAAAATGACCAACAGGTAAATATTAAAGTCACAGAAGAATCACTCCCACTATGTTTTCTACATTCTCAGTTTGTTGATTACAAGCACTCGGAGCAGTAGGTTTCCAGGAAATGCAACACGTGTTTTCCTCGTAGTAAACCACACGGAAGCACAAGGGCAGTGTGCATACCCTGGCGTAGTTTTCTCTCACACGCTCACACACATTACAGTTCAAAATGCTACTTGTACGTACAGAAGTTAAAAATAAATATGAAATTAACCTTAACTGCCAAAAAAAGAATACTGAAAAACGTAGCTTTAAACCTCATTAACATTAACACGCGAGACACACTTCTCTGTGTTGCATCCAGTCCAGGCGCATATCGTTTGGCGTGACTGGCGTGAGACAAGCACAACCACCAGCCGCTCTGTTTCAATGCTTGGCGTCATACGCTAACAATACTAATTCATAACAGATTGTTGTTCGAAACATACTCCTCAGCAAGCATTACGCCAATTAGATTAGTATATAAATGGGAAACCTGGCAGGGTATGCAACACATCCGTTAACGTTACGCTCCTGATACACACATACCTACCTACCTGTTGAAAACTGCAACTTATTTGGTAGTCGTGGACTTGTTTTCTGCCATTAAGGTAGCCAGGCGTTCCAGACATGACTCTTTTAGGGGGGGGGGGGATGAGAGTGGGGGGGGGGCCCGCGAGTATACATTCCAAATGTACATTTGTGCTCCAATCAAAAACAGGCAAGCTTCCTCTACACAAACTCCTGGGAAACGTTTTGGATAGGAAATACAGTAGATTCCCGCCAATCCGAACAGAACTACAAAAAATATCTACCATATTTGTTTTAAATTTTAAAGCAGGAAAAAGTAAAGATTAGGGTTTATCTAGTTTTTTCAATTAAAAGCGTTAATTAGCTCAGAAAAACATGAAATAAATGTTACAAGCGAAAACAGTGAATGCGTCTGCAACCTTGTGTACAAAAGGTGAAATATCTTATACGTTGCACTCACATAACTTTCTCTACTCGTATACTAACCATTCTTACAAACTCTTATTCCTATATCTTCTTCATGTTAGTCAAGATTAACATTTTCAGAAATTATTTTATTGTTTATTTCCTTGTAGGTACAAGGGGAATATGGGAATACAGTAGGCTTTGAGCGATAGTCAAATCTTTCAAAGCTTTCAATTGTTTGCACGGCCAAACAGATAATGTGAATAACGACCTTCCCCCTCAGAAAAGTATCTATAAATATTGCAAAACTTACACTAATAAGAAGGGATATCTCCGAAATGGTTCATTTCACAAAATAAAATGCACTTGGACATAACTTGTGTGTTTTAACGAAATCTATATGTTTGTACAGTAAGATTTGGTCTATCTCTTACGGCTTACCAGTTATGCAAAAGTCGTCCAGAGTAAACAGGACTACATAGGCTATAGCCAGAGCATTCAAAATATGCATTTCGTTTGTCATAAAAATATCTCAAACATGTGGCATTTTAATAAAAATCGTTAGAGCCAATTTTGAGAAAATGAACATTTTAGAAACGTTTCCACGTAAAGAGTAGTTTAGGGTGGAGCAATTTTCTTCAAAATCTTCATGTCGCATCCTTAAAAGACATTAAACATAAATACCAACTTTGGTTTTTAACCGATTTTTCGTTTTTGAGTTATGCTGTCCACAGATACGCGCGCGCTCGCTTGCCTTTTTCTAAAACTGCTTTTATTTATCCCAGGGTCGTCAAAACATATATTTCCGGTGAATTGTGTACTTGCTGTACGTAGTAGAGAAAGTAAAAACGTGAGGCCTAGACCTAGCAGCAAAGTTTGAATGTAATTTTGTTACTTAACGAGAAAACAAAACTGCAAAGCAAATGAACACTTGAGAAGTGAAGTGAGTGATTTTCTTTTGATGCAAGGCACTGAAATCATATTAGCACTTAATATGTAAACGCTTAAAGTGAATTTTTGCTAAGCCGAGCAGGGTTTGGTTCCAATTGGAACAAACAGACAACAAATTGTGGGTTCTTTTAAATTTATTTTACACAAAAACAGTTGAATCAATTGAAATACGCCAAAGGAAAAAGTTTTCATGTATTCAATTTTCTATGAATATAGCCATAAATCATGAACCTTCAATTAATAATAATTCCGCCAGGTGATGATAAATTTTTTGATAAAAATATTTTTTTCTAGAAAACTATAAACTTTTCAACATTTTGGTATTAGACTTTCTTGTTATTCACAACATGAGAAATTCGCTGTTAAAGTCTGACGGATCATTTCACTTCCATCCTGTATGTACAACTAATAAGTAGGGAGTGGATTTTGCCCTTCTTTCCTATTTTATTCCTTTGTTCAGAAACGGAGGTTTTTAAGTTATAAGTACGTTTCCTGCAATTATAAGCCAACATTGTTAGTTTTATAGCGCCTATAAATGCCCACTGTGCTTATTAGTGTCCAAAAATGCCTTTTTAATCAATTTCTCCTGTTTGTGATTTGTGGCCACAGTTTTGATGTACTGCACATTGGGTATACAGAAGGGATTTAGCAGGTAGTTAGGCACCAACGTTAGAACTGGCTCAAGGACAAGTAAGCTAATACAAGATACATGGTGTTTTAATGAGACCCTTCTTTATATGGGGAAGGGAAAGCCCATTCTGTACACAGTGTTTCAAGTGCACAGATCACCAGCAGTTTCTTACACAAAAATGCCAGCACAAGTGTCCTACTTCAACAATGGATCCATTGTTTAGCACAGATGGAAAAGTAATTTTATATCAGTCACGTGTTAAACAGGTGAGTTTAACATTCAGTTTTACTTTCTCTACTGGTAACTAGGGGAAGTATTGTATTCCACCCAAAAATTCGATGTCGAGATTTCACCGGAAATATATGTTTTGAGGCCCCCTGAATCCAAAAAAAGCATTTTTAGAAAAAGGTCCGTGTGTGTGTCTGTGTGTCAGTCTGTGGACAGCATAACTCGAAAACGAAAAGTCGGTTAAAATCCAAAGTTGGTATTTAAGTTTAATGTCTTTCAAGGATGCGACACGAAGATTTTGAAGAAAATAGTCCAACCCTAAACTACCCTTTACATGGAACATTTTTCGAAAATTTAGATTTTTTTGAAATTGGCTCTAACGATTTTGATTAAAATGTCATATGTTTGAGATATTTTGATGACAAATGAAATGTATATCTTGAATTTTCCGGCTATAGCCCCTGTAGTCGTATTTACTCTGGACCACTTTTGCATAACTGGTAAACAACTAGAGATAGACCAAATCGTACTGTACAAAAAATGTAGATCTTGCTAAAACACACAATTTATGTCTTAATACATTTTCTTGTGGGGTGAACCTTTTCGGAGATATTCCTTGTTATGTGTGTGAACTTCGGAAAATTTAGAACTTTCCTGAAATGGATCATCGTTGTTCATTTTTTTATGTTAAGTGTGCAAAGACAACAGAATCTCAAACCTTTAAAACATTTGACTATCGCACAAAGCCTACTGTATTCTAACATTCCCCTTGTACCTACAAGGAAATAAGCAATAAGATAATTTGTACAAATGTCTATCCTAACTAACACGAAGAAGATATAGGAACAAGAGTTTGCAAGAATGGTTAGTACAAGAGTAAAGTCATGTGAGTGCAGCACATCAGATATTTTTTTTTAAATTCAGGGGCCTCTAAACATATTTCCGGTGAAAACTCGGCATGGAATTTTTGGGTGAAATACAACACTTCCTCTACTTACTAGTAGAGTAGGTAAAAATGTAGAGCCCATTAAAATACACAATTTATGTCCAAGCGAATTTTTTGTGGAGTTCCGTTTCGGAGATATTCCTTATTTGTGAGAGTTTTGGAATACTTTAACCTTCCTCAAATGAAAGATCGTTTTTAATTTTTATATCTCAGCCGTACAAAGAGAAAGGAATTCCAAAGCTCTCTCGAGGGAAAATAAACCCTATAACCTCTATGTGCTTAGTGGGAGGTACTAACCTGAAAACATGCTATTCTTAATAAGCAAATTTATAAGTCCACAAATGACGCAAATATTGATGTAAAATTGCTCGTTAAACTGTCCTCAATTACCAGTACAAATATCTATTTATACTACAACTAACAACCTGTATGTTGTACTTTACTTATCCAACTCTAAGAAAATCTGCAGTTGAACCAGTTAAGTCTGAAGTATTTAAATATTTTTGTGCTAAACCATAAAAATTATTTACCCGTACAAAATATTTAATACTAGTTAAATTTTCTAATTTTATAATAAAATTAAATATACTGAAAATACCATTTATTTTAAGTATACCTTACAAACCTCTCTTACTTTTTCAGCCAAAAACTTGAAAATATTCTTCGGAAATATTGGTTTTGAGATTTTCGAATAATAAATAAATTATTAAATAATATATTAACAGTTTAGGAAAATGTGTGTCTGCGTGTGGACGACGAGACACGGATTCCAAGGGTGAGTGAGAGATATATAGACATACAGATAGAGAGATAGATATAGATAGATGGGGAGATATCTAGAGAAGGAGGGATATATCCCTCTGTATATATACACAGAGAGAGATGGGGAAGGAATATGGAGAGAGACGGGGAGTGTGATGGGGAGAGAGACTGGGAAAGTGATGAAACGAGAGAGGGGAGAGATGCAGAGATCTGGAGAGAAGGATGGGGCGAGCCGGAGAGCGATGAGGAGAGATACAAAGATAGAGATCGAGTGGAACAGGGAAGGCGGGAGAAGGGGTGACGGTCACCGTAGGGTTGAGGGTGAGAGAGCATGGCCGAGGCAGTGGTCGATGGGTCGAGAGCGAGTGAGAGGGGTTGGGCGCAGGTGAGAGGGGTAGAGAACGAGTGAGAGGGGTCGAGGGCAAGTGAGAGGAGTCCAGCACAATTGAGAGGGTCGAGAGCGAGTGAGAGGGGTCGAGAACAAGTGAGAGGGACCGAGTGCAAGTGAGAGGGGTCGAGGGCAAGTGAGAGGGGTCGAGCACAAGTGAGAGGGGTCGAGGACAAGTGAGAGGGACCGAGTGCAAGTGAGCGGGGTCGAGAGCGAGTGAGAGGGGTCGAGGGCAAGTGAGAGGGGTCGAGCACAAGTGAGAGGGGTAGAGAACGAGTGAGAGGGGTCGAGGGCAAGTGAGAGGAGTCCAGCACAATTGAGAGGGTCGAGAGCGAGTGAGAGGGGTCGAGGACAAGTGAGAGGGACCGAGTGCAAGTGAGAGGGGTCGAGGACAAGTGACAGGGGTCGAGAGCAAGTGGGAGGGGTCGAGAGCAAGTGAGAGGGGTCGAGAACGAGTGAGAGAGGTTGACGGCAAGTGAGAGGGGTCGAGGACAAGTGACAGGGGTCGAGAGCAAGTGGGAGGGGTCGAGAGCAAGTGAGAGGGGTCGAGAACGAGTGAGAGAGGTTGACGGCAAGTGAGAGGGGTCGAGCGCAAGTGAAAGGGGTCGAGGGCAAGTGAGAGGGGTCGAGGGCAAGTGAGGGGGGTCGAGCGCAAGTGAAAGGGTCGAGAGCGAGTGAGAGGGGTCGAGGGCAAGTGAGAGGGGTCGAGCGCAAGTGAAAGGGTCGAGAGCGAGTGAGAGGGGTCGAGGGCAAGTGAGAGGGGTCGAGGGCAAGTGAGGGGGGTCGAGGGCGAGTGACAGAGGTCGAGGGCCAGTGAGAGGGGTCAAGCGCAAGTGAGAGGGGTCGAGAGCGAGTGAGAGGGGTCGAGAGCGAGTGAGAGGGGTCGAGGGCAAGTGAGGGGGGTCGAGAACGAGTGACAGAGGTCGAGGGCCAGTGAGAGGGGTCAAGCGCAAGTGAGAGGGGTCGAGAGCGAGTGAGAGGGGTCGAGGGGTCGAGCACAAGTGAGAGGGGTCGAGAACGAGTGAGAGGGGTCGAGGGCAAGTGAGAGGGGTCCAGTACAAGTGAGAGGGTTGAGAGCGAGTGAGAGGGGTTGAGGGCAAGTGAGAGGGAGCGAGCGCAAGTGAGTGGTCGAGCACAAGTGAGGGGGGTCGAGGGCAAGTGAGAGGGATCGAGGGCAAGTGAGAGGGTTCGAGGGCAAGTGAGAGCGGTCTAGGGCAAGTGAGACGGGTAGAGCGCAAGTGAGAGGGTTCGAGGGTAAGTGAGAGGGTTCGCGGGCGGGAGTGAGAGTGTTGGAGTGAGGTAGAGGCAAGGGAGTGACATCGAGAGTGACATCGGAAGTGACATTGAGAGTGACATCTGGAGTGACGTAGAGAGTGACATCGAGTGAAAGAGAGCGATATCGGGAGTGACATGGAGAGTGACATCGATTGACATCGAGAGTTACATTGGGAGTGACATCGGGAGTGATAGCAGGTGTGACATCGAGTGCGACATTGGAAGTGACATCGGGAGTGACATAGAGGGACATCGAGAGTGACATCGGGAGTGACATCGGGAGTGACATCGAGAGTGACATGGGGAGTGACTTCGAGAGTGACATCGAGTGATATCAAGAGTGACATCGAGAGTGACATCGAGTGTCATCGAGAGTGACAGCGAGTGACATCCAGAGTGACATTGAGGGTGCCATCGGGTACGATATCGGGTACGACACCGGGTACGACACCGGGTACGACACCGGGTACGACACCGAGTACGACACCGAGTACGACATCGGGTACGACACCGGGTACGACACCGCGTACGACATCGGGTACGACACCGGGTACGACACCGGGTACGACACCGGGTACGACACCGGGTACGACATCGGGTACGACACCGGGTACGACACCGGGTTCGACATCGGGTACGACACCGGGTACGACACCGGGTACGACACCGGGTACGACGCCGGGTACGACACCGGGTACGACATTGAGTACGACACCGAGTACGACACCGAGTACGACACCGAGTACGGCATCGGGTACGACACCGAGTACGACACCGAGTACGACACCGAGTACGACATCGGGTACGACACCGGGTACGACACCGCGTACGACACCGGGTACGACACCGAGTACGACATCGCGTACGACACCGGGTACGACACCGAGTACGACATCGGATACGACATCGGGTACGACACCGGGTACGACACCGGGTTCGACATCGGGTACGACACCGGGTACGACACCGGGTACGACACCGGGTACGACGCCGGCTACGACACCGGGTACGACATTGAGTACGACACCGAGTACGACACCGAGTACGACACCGAGTACGATATCGGGTACGACACCGGGTACGACACCGGGTACGACACCGGGTACGACACCGAGTACGACACCGAGTACGACATCGGGTACGACATCGGGTACGACACCGGGTACGACACCGGGTTCGACATCGGTACGACACCGGGTACGACACCGGGTACGACACCGGGTACGACGCTGGGTACGACACCGGGTACGACATTGAGTACGACACCGAGTACGACAACGGGTACGACATCGGGACCAACACCGGGTACGACACTGGGTACGACATCGGGTACGACACCGGGTACGACACCGGGTACGACACCGGGTACGACGCCGGGTACGACGCCGGATATGACATCGGTAACGACACCGGGTACGACACCGGGTACGACACCGGGTACGACACCGGGTACGACACCGGGTACGACACCGGGCACGACACCGCTGGTGACACCGGGGGGAGGGACCTCGTTGATCTCGGGAGCGACTTCAAGCTGAGATCGCGGAAGGGACTGCTGGAGCGATGAGCCGAGGCTGAGAGGCTGCGAGGTCGAAGTTGAGAGAGGGCACTGATGTCGGAGGTGGGATTCGTCGAATGGCCGTTTTGGTACATTGCTGTCAGAAGTAGTATATGGATGTCAACATGGAAGATATGAAGGAATTACTAGTCTACTAGCCCAAATAAAGAACCTGAAACCGGGAATGGAAATATGGAAAAGGAATGGAAAACGTAAACTAGGGAATGGAAGAAATGAAATGCATACTGATAAGATGGGAAACGAAAAAACAGGGAATTCCGCTATAAGAGAAGATAGAGGTGAAGATAAGGAGTGTAAAGGAAGAAGTGAAGACAAAAATGAATTCTGGAATGGGAAATATAACTGAAGTGATCGATACGAAGATGGGGCTATTGGCAAAGATAGACGGGGAACTTGGTCGGCGTGAAGGAAGACGTGGAACAACTCGACGGTGAAGGTGGAACTCATCTGCTAGTGCGTGGACGTCGTGGAGGACGTCGGGGAATGTTTTAGCGCCCTGGAAGGAAGAGTCGACGGCATCATTAAAGAAGCTAGAAGCCAGAGGTGGGCGGAATAGTACGGATTGGCCGAGGGGATAGTTACGTCCGCATTGGAGAACGGAAGTGTACGATACGATGAAGTCAAAGAGACGTCGACAAGGATCAGCTACAGGAGTGTGTAGCCAAACAGAATACGCGAAGTTCTTTCAGCAGGGAAGTCTACGAGCTAGCGAGGAACAAATAAGTACCAACTTGGCGTGGGTGATGGAGGTACCGACGGAGGCGTCTAAACAGGTGACGCTGAGTGCCGTGAATTGAATACTGGTGGACATCGTGGACGGCAAGATACAGGGGAAGCCGTGCCGAGTAGTAATGGGCACGAGCGCAGCCGTGACCATGATTGGATCGTATGTGGTGGAGGACATGCCTAAGAGGAACTAGATCGACCCTACGAGATAGTGGCGGCATCGGATAACACCTTATCTGTGGAGGAGTAGGCCTGGCTGGAGTTGACCTTGGGGGAGAGCATTATGGGTCTGTAAATGTTCGTCGCGAGGAAGTGATACTGGAACTGCATGCCCTCAGGAGCCACGAGGAGGGTCCTGCAAGTCGGACAAGACGAGTTAATGCCCCGGAACCCCAGCGCGTATCTCATGGTCGGCAGGATGATCCTGGAGGTGGTTGTGGTTGGACCCGCCAGGAACAAGATGACTGAGAAGGTACTCCAGGGGGATCGGCGGTCATGAAACCTCGTGGATCGTTTTCCGATGGGAGCAGGATGACATGTGTGAAGGGCAACCGGAGGAACTGGGGCACAGTGCTATAGAAAGGGACGTGGCCAACGCTCAGATACCTCCCAATCGCTATATAAGGTCTTCGCAACCAGGGTCCGCTGCTTAACAATCAAGTAGCTCCTTAGCTACATAACGAGGCTGAGTGCACCCCGGAACAGGTCTACCACTTGGTAAGCAGCAGCGCTAGCTAAATGAAACGTATATCTTGAATTTCTTGGGAATAGTTTCCGAAGTCCTCCTCATTTTGACTTACTTTTGTATAAATGGTAAACTGTAAGACAAAGACAAAATTTTACTACACAAAAGATCTAGGTATATCTCGTTTAAAGCACACAACTTATGTCAGTTTTTTTTTTTTTTTTTTTTTTTTTTTTTTTTCATTATCTATTTTCGAAGTATTCCTTATTATTGGTTGGAATTTTCCTATACTCATAGGAAATGTGAAGTTGTTATTCAGTTTTTTCATTCGTTTTTTCCCTGGTAAATCAAAGAGAATGGAATTTCAAAGTTCTCACATAGTAATTAGGTCTTCAAATATTTCACTACCTACAATGAAGTGTGTAATAAAGGCATTTCTACAAATTTTGTTTCGATTAACATTAAATACATAGAACAATAAACATTCGTAATAATAGTTTATACTCTTATAATTTATACAAAGAGTGAGTGGAGAAAATTATGTAATCAAATTTTTTTCCGATAACTAAAGAACTTCAGTCATCTGCAGCTTTAGCCTAATACATCCTTCAAAAAATATGTAACTATGAAATGAATATTTATCTCCTATATAGAAAAATAAGTATTTGTAAACATCTGATGTGTTACTCTCACATGACTTTCTCTACCCTTGTACTATTCTTACAAACTCTTGTTCCTATATATTCATGTTAGTTAATATAAACATTTGTACAAATTATCTTATCACTAATCTCCTTGTAGGTGCAAGGGGAATATTACAATACAGTAGGAGCCTTTGAGCGATAGTCAAATGTTTCAAAGCTGTCGCTGTATGAAAGCTTTAAAATTCCGTTCTCTTTGTACGGACAAGAGAAAGTGAATAACGACGTTCATTTGAGAAAAGTTTAAGTATTGCAAAACCTGCATAAATAAGTAGGAATATCTCCGAAATGGTTCACTTCACAAAAAAAGCATTTGGGCTTAACTTAAGTGTTGAAACAGATCGAAATCTCAAAGCTTTGAAAGATTTAACTGTCGGTCAAAGCCAACTGCATTCCCATATTCCCCTTGTACCTATAAGGAAATACGCAATAAGAGAATTTCTGCAAATGTTTATCCCAACTAACGCGAAGAAGATACAGAAATGAGATTTTGTAAGAATGGTTAGTACAAGAGTAGAGAAAGTCATGTGAGTGCAACACATCAAATTTTTTGTTAATGTTATCCTACACATTGTAAAAATCCACTCTTGTAGCAACATTATACAGAACACAAATGATGTTGAGAGCCGAAAGTAAACAAACCGAATATTTTCAGTTTTCCAAAGCAAAGCATCAATTTTACTAATATGAAAACTTCCTTCATCACATGATACAACTTCACAATGAGATTTAGCTTAAAAACATTTTAATCGTTAAACAAGCGCGTCTAATACACTTATTTTTAATTTATTTCAACATTATATGTATAGCTTTGCAAACTCAGAAGATTGTATTTTTAATACTAAGTGTGATGCTGATAGTGTGTATGTGTGTATATGTGTGTGTATATGTGTGTATGTGTGTGCGTGTGTGTGTGTGTGTGTGTGTGTGTGTGTGTGTGTGTGTGTGTTTGTAGTGCATTTGTGTATTTTCTATGCTTATATCTTGATTGCTGTGTCCTTGCTAGGAATATGTAAGCGACCAATATAATATTGTGACACTCGCCACGCAAAGACGTGGCGACCCGGCCCCTATACGTACCACACGTTTTGCTGGATGCCATGGCCTGGGGTTGACGACGACCCGTTTCCGTAGACAAGGTCCTGCGGTTCGCTGTCGAAATTACCTTCGCGAAGCAAGATTAACTTGTATTTTATTCTTTGGGTCCTCATTTTCAGTCTTAGACTGTTTTTCGTTGTTGTTTTTAGCGTTTTAGCTCCACTGTTTTAAGCTTTTAACCCGTTGCATTTTAATTTTAATTTTAATGTTTAATGTTTTAGCCTTTTAGATTCTAATTGTTGAAGCTTTTACTCTTTCCCGTTTTAATCCCTTGTTTTATCTTTCACAATTAGCCATGCCAGTTTGAGAGATTTTAGATTTTAACCTTTGACTTCGGACCCAAATGACCTAGCTGTCGACGGGCCCTTAAAGCCCACTTACTCCCTCCCTCCCTCACTCACTCCCTCGCTCACTCATTCCCTCACTCACTCCCTCACTCACTCCCTCACTCACTCACTCCCTCACTCCATCCATCACTCACTCACTCACTCACTCACTCACTCACTCCCGCATTCCCTCACTCACTCCCTCCCTCACTCCCTCACTCCCTCCCTCACTCACTCCCTCCCTCACTCACTCCCTCCCTCCCTCCCTCCCTCCCTCCCTCACTCACTCCCTCACTCACTCCCTCACTCACTCCCTCACTCACTCCCTCACTCCCTCCCTCACTCACTCCCTCCCTCACTCACTCCCTCACTCCCTCACTCACTCCCTCCCTCCCTCACTCCCTCCCTCACTCCTCACTCACTCCCTCCCTCCCTCACTCACTCCCTCACTACCTCCCTCCCTCAATCACTTCCTCACTCCCTAACTCAGTCACTTAATCCCTCACTCCCTCCCTCCCTCACTCCCTCAGTCACTCACTCACTCCCTCACTCAATCCCTCAATCCCTCACTCACTCCCTCCCTCCCTCACTCAATCCCTCACTCCCTCACTCACTCCCTCCCTCAATCCCTCACTCACTCCCTCACTCCCTCATTCACTCACTCCCTCCCTCAGTCACTCCATCACTCACTCCCTCACTCACTCCATCACTCCCTCACTCACTCCCTCACTCCCTCCCTCACTCCCTCCTTCACTCCCTCCTTCACTCCCTCACTCCCTCACTCACTCCATCACTCACTCCCTCCCTCCCTCAATCCCTCACTCCCTCACTCACTCCCTCACTCCCTCACTCACTCACTCCCTCCCTCCCTCACTCACTCCCTCACTCACTCCCTCACTCACTCCCTCACTCACTCCCTCACTCACTCCCTCCCTCAGTCACTCCCTCACTCACTCCCTCACTCACTCCATCACTCCCTCACTCAATCCCTCACTCATTCACTCACTCCTTCATTCATTCCCTCACTTACTCCCTCACTCACTCCATCACTCCCTCACTCAATCCCTCACTCATTCACTCACTCCTTCATTCATTCCCTCACTCACTCCCTCACTCACTCTCTTCCTCACTCCCTCCCTCACTCACTCCCTCACTCATTCACTCACCCCCTCACTCACTCCCTTCCTCACTCACTCCCTCACTCACTCATTCACTCACTAATATTAATGCTATTAATATTAATTATAGTGCATTTAAGTGCCCATTTTACTCAAAGTTTTCCTTCTAAGTATTTATTTAGCTAATTTTAGTGCCTATTTCGTTGTCTATTTTGCTAATTTTTAGTGCCCTTTGCTTGCCCATTTCACACATTTTAGTGCCCATTTCATTGTCTATTTTGCTAATTTTTAGTGCCCTTTGCTTGCATATTTCACACATTTTAGTGCCTATTTCATTCTCTATTTTGCTAATTTTTAGTGCCCTTTGCCTGCCCATTTCACACATTTTAGTACCTATAAATCTGCCCCCTACTAATAACTTAGACCTATGTTTTCCTTTCGATATTTAAATACGTTAGGTTGTTAATGGCCTTACACAACATATTTATTGATGAGCAAACTGATAAATCACCAGACACATAATTCTATGTTGTCACTTATTCCTTTGGGATTAGTTTCTCTCTAAATACGTTGCTTCATAGACCGGAAACATAATCAGCATCTCTGCTTTAAGTCCATTACAGAGACCTTATGAACCCGACTTCGATTGTAGTTCCTTGTGATACTTTTGTAGATATGTGTACTAACAGATCGTTATTTTTATATACCTGTGAAAATATACGAGTATGCGATGTAAAATACCAATACCTTTAAAAGCCATAAATGAAATAGGCCGGCATTTTCAAAGAGGTAAACAGTATAAATGATCAAAGAGGTGTAATACGTATAAATGGGAATAAGCAAATGAACGATAAAAGCCTTACATTTGCCGATTGCTTTTACACTACATGAGCCGAGCCTATTCCGTGGCATGGCTTTGAGAATTGCTACAAGTCCCTTGTTCCTTTTCACCCCAATGCACTGCATGACGCCCAATTTATAGGTAACTAGATTAAAACATGACCCAATGTAAAGCTAAGCAATTATACCATCACGAATGGCAACTTCTATAATGTTTGTATTTGAGAATCACAATATCAGAAACTGTTGATTGTGATCGTAATCTTAAGGCAATGTATCTGTGAAAATTAAAAAATCCACAGTTTCCTTCTGATTGCTTTGAATTTTTTCCACACACTCAGAACATAAAGTAAATAGTATACACAAAATGTCAATGTAATATGTCAAACCATTTTTAAATTATTAATATATTTATTAACAATAGGTCACTTTTTATGTGCTCATATGAAATGACCTTTGGATTCTACAGTTTATTGTATTCCTCCTAAATTTTTAATTTGAGTTGAGTATACAGATATAAAGAAATTGTCATACCAAATTGCTTAAATTTAATTAGTTTAAGAGAAAAAATGTTTTGTACACTATTTATCAATATTTTCAATTTTTTTCAGTATGATTTATGAAAAAATATTTAGTTTCAGCTCAACTATTTAATTTTTTTTAAATAGCGCACGGCAATTGTAATACCTTAATCTCTGAAGCTAATAAGTTATAAACTAGGTTCCAAGGAACATTTTGAATAGTGAAAAATGCTGGGAAAAAAAGAACTGAGGAAAATTAATTTTAAAGTTTAACAGTATGTCTTTGTTCTTCGCCTAAATCCAATCAACTTAAAATTCCCCAGCACCATATATAGGACCCTCTGTTGCTTTCTTATTGGCCTCAGTAGCATTTTTTCGAGAATTTTAAGTTTGCTTGGTTGTTTCTTAATATGAAAACTTTCCTTTCACTCTGCTTTAGACTAAGGAATAACTTAAAACCTATTAACAACCTAAACAATGTCTAATATATAACTGGAACACTGAAATAACCTGGCAAGATAATAAAATTACAGAACACTGACTGCATTTCTTTGTTTGGAAGCAAAAATGCCAGATTCACGGCATTTTAGCTCAAATATCGAATTCATTTCAGCACAGCCAACTTACAACTTTTCTGAAGCAAAATTCACTGCAATAGACTAAAATCAAAGCCAGTGAAAACGAGAAATGCGTTTCAACGATATAGCGATGGGGTTTAGTGAGGAACGCTCACCCGCACTAGCACATTTGAGTACCCTCCTAGAGCTTTTTAAAATGGCTGACATTGAGAAAACTAAAGTGTGCCGTTAAAATATTAAAACTCAAAATTTTCGGAAATTTTCGCCAAATTTGACAGATACATTGTCTTAAGTTGACCTCCTTTTTGCTGGATTAGTAGCGTAACACAAAGTTGAGCAGTTATTTAGGAACCACCCTTAATCTTTATATGAAGTGCTACCAACCAGTCATCAACAAATCAGGACCAGTTGTCGCAGGAAATCATTACGAGACAAGCCCATGAAAATCATATTCAATCAAACTTCATAACACACTGAGCACCAAATGAGTATCGCCCTTGAAATTGAAAGGAAGCAGTAGAATAAGGAATTCAGTCTCTGCTTTAGAGTGTCAGCTGTTAACTGATCATTCGTTGTGCTATTGGATGGTACGAGGGCTGGAAATAAAAATTGCAACACTGTTTTATCTCCGCGCAGGGATTTTCGTTCGAGCTGCAGTTGCCAATACATATAAAGGTTTGGTGGAGCTATACAATTCGGGTAGCAGCGTTAGTGCAGGTGCTGCTGTGACAGGAGTGGCGTTTGTTGAACGTAAGTATCAAATCACATCGCCCTAAGAGGAATGTTTACCAAGTTCGAACAACGATAAAGATCGAACGCCAGGGAATATCACTCTGGGCTACGTGAAGCTGCGGGAATGAGGCTATGCCGTATCGGACTGTAGCACGTTGGGTTTCAGCTTTTCGTGCGCTGTGATAGTGTGCATCAGGAACCAGGCAGAGGTCGACATAGGATCGAAAACAGCATCATTGAATTGATTCAACCTTTGCTGCATATGAAGATGATCTAGAACATCATCTTCGTCGAGCACTGCGCAGAAAACGACCCAACTTCTGAGACAGGGATCCACCCATTGCTTTGCAGAACAACGCCCGTTAACACAACGCAGTAGATATGCGGAATCTGTTTGCACGATTGGGGTGGGAGGTTCACCGAGCATGTGCCCGTATGACTTCTATCTGTTCTCCAAGATGAAAGAACCACTGTGAAGGATATGTTCTCGCACCAGGGGCCAGCTACGAGCAATAGGGCACTCTCTTGTAGGCACCGCTGCTGTTCCATATCTGGCAACATGTGGCAGGGGATTACGTTGATGGCCTGTATGAGTGTACAGTAAATAGATCACATAAGACTTACATGCTGCCACTTATTTCTTCCCAGCCCTCGTAGAACCCACAAATACGTTTATCGGTCGGACCTTTCAGACTGCTGAAAGCCTTCAGTGGAAGGATACATACATCCTAGTTTTGGAGGAAATGATTAGCATAATGATGATCCAAGTTGTAGAATAGTTAAGGGAGTAAATAGTGTAATCCACGATGTTGATGTTTGTTGATAGAACTCTGTATGAGACCCGTTACGTGCTTGTCACCAGCTACTCCAAGAAGTAAAGCATAAGTATAATAGATAGAGATTTTACTTTTTTGTGCATATGCAGAATGTGCTGCCCTAAACAGTCAGTGAAAGCTTTTTGTATTACACTTTCATGAAATTCCACGAAAATGTTTTCATACATAAAAAAATAAAAAAATAGAGAAGACACATTTCAGTTTTAAATTGCTATTATTGATTAACATGTGGTAATCGTTCACCAGCTATGTTGAACAATATGTTTGTAAAGTGACCACAATATTTTAAATGTGTCAGTTCAACTGTTTAGGAGAAAAGTGCACCTAAAGAAGGAAATGTAAAAGTTTCATTATGATAGATTGTAGAGTTTTCAACAAGCACTAACATACATTGCATTGCGACTCTGATGGAAATTGCTATTCGGACACTACCAAGTGTCCTTAACTGAGCAACAAACGGATGAAAGAATGGCTGAGCGAATTTACTGAATTACAAAGACAGTTGTGCTGAACATTTGGATGTCTTCATGTCAAAAACCTAGTTTTCCTACATTTTCTGGTGGCTTAGTCTGTATATAAGATTTGTAGTTATGTTTTGGTTTCCTATTGCGAATTCGGACAAGTGACAGTGAATATTAAAGGTGAGACTTAACATGGAGGTCAGTGCTGAATACAAATGCAGTAAGGCCTGGCACAGGACATATTCAATGCCCATCCTCATACAAGGGCCGTAACTTGACAAGTGATGCTCATTTTGCGTGCATGTTTATCAAGGTTAGAAGTGCAGGTATGTCCCTCAGGCGAGCGTCCATCCTCCTCAACATGCAATGTGCTTACACATCTAGAACCCCATATACTTGGATATCAGTGTTAGAAGTGCAGGTATGTCCCTCAGGCGAGCGTCCATCCTCCTCAACGTGCAATGTGCTTACATATCTAGAACCCCATATACTTGGATATCAGTGTTAGAAGTGCAGGTATGTCCCTCAGGCGAGAGTCCATCCTCCTCAACATGCAATGTGCTTACATATCTAGAACCCCATATACTTGGATATCAGTGTTAGAAGTGCAGGTATGTCCCTCAGGCGAGAGTCCATCCTCCTCAACATGCAATGTGCTTACATATCTAGAACCCCATATACTTGGATATCAGTGTTAGAAGTGCAGGTATGTCCCTCAGGCGAGAGTCCATCCTCCTCAACGTGCAATGTGCTTACATATCTAGAACCCCATATACTTGGATATCAGTGTTAGAAGTGCAGGTATGTCCCTCAGGCGAGCGTCCATCCTCCTCAACGTGCAATGTGCTTACATATCTAGAACCCCATATACTTGGATATCAGTGTTAGAAGTGCAGGTATGTCCCTCAGGCGAGCGTCCATCCTCCTCAACATGCAATGTGCTTACACATCTAGAACCCCATATACTTGGATATCAGTGTTAGAAGTGCAGGTATGTCCCTCAGGCGAGCGTCCATCCTCCTCAACATGCAATGTGCTTACACATCTAGAACCCCATATACTTGGATATCAGTGTTAGAAGTGCAGGTATGTCCCTCAGGCGAGCGTCCATCCTCCTCAACATGCAATGTGCTTACACATCTAGAACCCCATATACTTGGATATCAGTGTTAGAAGTGCAGGTATGTCCCTCAGGCGAGCGTCCATCCTCCTCAACGTGCAATGTGCTTACATATCTAGAACCCCATATACTTGGATATCAGTGTTAGAAGTGCAGGTATGTCCCTCAGGCGAGAGTCCATCCTCCTCAACATGCAATGTGCTTACATATCTAGAACCCCATATACTTGGATATCAGTGTTAGAAGTGCAGGTATGTCCCTCAGGCGAGAGTCCATCCTCCTCAACATGCAATGTGCTTACATATCTAGAACCCCATATACTTGGATATCAGTGTTAGAAGTGCAGGTATGTCCCTCAGGCGAGAGTCCATCCTCCTCAACGTGCAATGTGCTTACATATCTAGAACCCCATATACTTGGATATCAGTGTTAGAAGTGCAGGTATGTCCCTCAGGCGAGCGTCCATCCTCCTCAACGTGCAATGTGCTTACATATCTAGAACCCCATATACTTGGATATCAGTGTTAGAAGTGCAGGTATGTCCCTCAGGCGAGCGTCCATCCTCCTCAACATGCAATGTGCTTACACATCTAGAACCCCATATACTTGGATATCAGTGTTAGAAGTGCAGGTATGTCCCTCAGGCGAGCGTCCATCCTCCTCAACATGCAATGTGCTTACACATCTAGAACCCCATATACTTGGATATCAGTGTTAGAAGTGCAGGTATGTCCCTCAGGCGAGCGTCCATCCTCCTCAACGTGCAATGTGCTTACATATCTAGAACCCCATATACTTGGATATCAGTGTTAGAAGTGCAGGTATGTCCCTCAGGCGAGAGTCCATCCTCCTCAACATGCAATGTGCTTACATATCTAGAACCCCATATACTTGGATATCAGTGTTAGAAGTGCAGGTATGTCCCTCAGGCGAGCGTCCATCCTCCTCAACGTGCAATGTGCTTACATATCTAGAACCCCATATACTTGGATATCAGTGTTAGAAGTGCAGGTATGTCCCTCAGGCGAGAGTCCATCCTCCTCAACGTGCAATGTGCTTACATATCTAGAACCCCATATACTTGGATATCAGTGTTAGAAGTGCAGGTATGTCCCTCAGGCGAGCGTCCATCCTCCTCAACGTGCAATGTGCTTACATATCTAGAACCCCATATACTTGGATATCAGTGTTAGAAGTGCAGGTATGTCCCTCAGGCGAGCGTCCATCCTCCTCAACGTGCAATGTGCTTACATATCTAGAACCCCATATACTTGGATATCAGTGTTAGAAGTGCAGGTATGTCCCTCAGGCGAGAGTCCATCCTCCTCAACATGCAATGTGCTTACATATCTAGAACCCCATATACTTGGATATCAGTGTTAGAAGTGCAGGTATGTCCCTCAGGCGAGCGTCCATCCTCCTCAACGTGCAATGTGCTTACATATCTAGAACCCCATATACTTGGATATCAGTGTTAGAAGTGCAGGTATGTCCCTCAGGCGAGCGTCCATCCTCCTCAACGTGCAATGTGCTTACATATCTAGAACCCCATATACTTGGATATCAGTGTTAGAAGTGCAGGTATGTCCCTCAGGCGAGAGTCCATCCTCCTCAACGTGCAATGTGCTTACATATCTAGAACCCCATATACTTGGATATCAGTGTTAGAAGTGCAGGTATGTCCCTCAGGCGAGCGTCCATCCTCCTCAACGTGCAATGTGCTTACATATCTAGAACCCCATATACTTGGATATCAGTGTTAGAAGTGCAGGTATGTCCCTCAGGCGAGCGTCCATCCTCCTCAACGTGCAATGTGCTTACATATCTAGAACCCCATATACTTGGATATCAGTGTTAGAAGTGCAGGTATGTCCCTCAGGCGAGAGTCCATCCTCCTCAACATGCAATGTGCTTACATATCTAGAACCCCATATACTTGGATATCAGTGTTAGAAGTGCAGGTATGTCCCTCAGGCGAGCGTCCATCCTCCTCAACGTGCAATGTGCTTACATATCTAGAACCCCATATACTTGGATATCAGTGTTAGAAGTGCAGGTATGTCCCTCAGGCGAGCGTCCATCCTCCTCAACGTGCAATGTGCTTACATATCTAGAACCCCATATACTTGGATATCAGTGTTAGAAGTGCAGGTATGTCCCTCAGGCGAGCGTCCATCCTCCTCAACATGCAATGTGCTTACACATCTAGAACCCCATATACTTGGATATCAGTGTTAGAAGTGCAGGTATGTCCCTCAGGCGAGAGTCCATCCTCCTCAACGTGCAATGTGCTTACATATCTAGAACCCCATATACTTGGATATCAGTGTTAGAAGTGCAGGTATGTCCCTCAGGCGAGCGTCCATCCTCCTCAACGTGCAATGTGCTTACATATCTAGAACCCCATATACTTGGATATCAGTGTTAGAAGTGCAGGTATGTCCCTCAGGCGAGCGTCCATCCTCCTCAACATGCAATGTGCTTACACATCTAGAACCCCATATACTTGGATATCAGTGTTAGAAGTGCAGGTATGTCCCTCAGGCGAGAGTCCATCCTCCTCAACGTGCAATGTGCTTACATATCTAGAACCCCATATACTTGGATATCAGTGTTAGAAGTGCAGGTATGTCCCTCAGGCGAGACTCCATCCTCCTCAACATGCAATGTGCTTACACATCTAGAACCCCATATACTTGGATATCAGTGTTAGAAGTGCAGGTATGTCCCTCAGGCGAGAGTCCATCCTCCTCAACGTGCAATGTGCTTACATATCTAGAACCCCATATACTTGGATATCAGTGTTAGAAGTGCAGGTATGTCCCTCAGGCGAGCGTCCATCCTCCTCAACGTGCAATGTGCTTACATATCTAGAACCCCATATACTTGGATATCAGTGTTAGAAGTGCAGGTATGTCCCTCAGGCGAGCGTCCATCCTCCTCAACGTGCAATGTGCTTACATATCTAGAACCCCATATACTTGGATATCAGTGTTAGAAGTGCAGGTATGTCCCTCAGGCGAGCGTCCATCCTCCTCAACGTGCAATGTGCTTACATATCTAGAACCCCATATACTTGGATATCAGTGTTAGAAGTGCAGGTATGTCCCTCAGGCGAGCGTCCATCCTCCTCAACATGCAATGTGCTTACACATCTAGAACCCCATATACTTGGATATCAGTGTTAGAAGTGCAGGTATGTCCCTCAGGCGAGAGTCCATCCTCCTCAACGTGCAATGTGCTTACATATCTAGAACCCCATATACTTGGATATCAGTGTTAGAAGTGCAGGTATGTCCCTCAGGCGAGCGTCCATCCTCCTCAACGTGCAATGTGCTTACATATCTAGAACCCCATATACTTGGATATCAGTGTTAGAAGTGCAGGTATGTCCCTCAGGCGAGCGTCCATCCTCCTCAACATGCAATGTGCTTACACATCTAGAACCCCATATACTTGGATATCAGTGTTAGAAGTGCAGGTATGTCCCTCAGGCGAGAGTCCATCCTCCTCAACGTGCAATGTGCTTACATATCTAGAACCCCATATACTTGGATATCAGTGTTAGAAGTGCAGGTATGTCCCTCAGGCGAGACTCCATCCTCCTCAACATGCAATGTGCTTACACATCTAGAACCCCATATACTTGGATATCAGTGTTAGAAGTGCAGGTATGTCCCTCAGGCGAGCGTCCATCCTCCTCAACATGCAATGTGCTTACACATCTAGAACCCCATATACTTGGATATCAGTGTTAGAAGTGCAGGTATGTCCCTCAGGCGAGCGTCCATCCTCCTCAACATGCAATGTGCTTACACATCTAGAACCCCATATACTTGGATATCAGTGTTAGAAGTGCAGGTATGTCCCTCAGGCGAGAGTCCATCCTCCTCAACGTGCAATGTGCTTACATATCTAGAACCCCATATACTTGGATATCAGTGTTAGAAGTGCAGGTATGTCCCTCAGGCGAGACTCCATCCTCCTCAACGTGCAATGTGCTTACATATCTAGAACCCCATATACTTGGATATCAGTGTTAGAAGTGCAGGTATGTCCCTCAGGCGAGCGTCCATCCTCCTCAACGTGCAATGTGCTTACATATCTAGAACCCCATATACTTGGATATCAGTGTTAGAAGTGCAGGTATGTCCCTCAGGCGAGAGTCCATCCTCCTCAACGTGCAATGTGCTTACATATCTAGAACCCCATATACTTGGATATCAGTGTTAGAAGTGCAGGTATGTCCCTCAGGCGAGCGTCCATCCTCCTCAACGTGCAATGTGCTTACATATCTAGAACCCCATATACTTGGATATCAGTGTTAGAAGTGCAGGTATGTCCCTCAGGCGAGCGTCCATCCTCCTCAACATGCAATGTGCTTACACATCTAGAACCCCATATACTTGGATATCAGTGTTAGAAGTGCAGGTATGTCCCTCAGGCGAGAGTCCATCCTCCTCAACGTGCAATGTGCTTACATATCTAGAACCCCATATACTTGGATATCAGTGTTAGAAGTGCAGGTATGTCCCTCAGGCGAGACTCCATCCTCCTCAACATGCAATGTGCTTACACATCTAGAACCCCATATACTTGGATATCAGTGTTAGAAGTGCAGGTATGTCCCTCAGGCGAGAGTCCATCCTCCTCAACGTGCAATGTGCTTACATATCTAGAACCCCATATACTTGGATATCAGTGTTAGAAGTGCAGGTATGTCCCTCAGGCGAGCGTCCATCCTCCTCAACGTGCAATGTGCTTACATATCTAGAACCCCATATACTTGGATATCAGTGTTAGAAGTGCAGGTATGTCCCTCAGGCGAGCGTCCATCCTCCTCAACGTGCAATGTGCTTACATATCTAGAACCCCATATACTTGGATATCAGTGTTAGAAGTGCAGGTATGTCCCTCAGGCGAGCGTCCATCCTCCTCAACGTGCAATGTGCTTACATATCTAGAACCCCATATACTTGGATATCAGTGTTAGAAGTGCAGGTATGTCCCTCAGGCGAGAGTCCATCCTCCTCAACGTGCAATGTGCTTACATATCTAGAACCCCATATACTTGGATATCAGTGTTAGAAGTGCAGGTATGTCCCTCAGGCGAGCGTCCATCCTCCTCAACGTGCAATGTGCTTACATATCTAGAACCCCATATACTTGGATATCAGTGTTAGAAGTGCAGGTATGTCCCTCAGGCGAGCGTCCATCCTCCTCAACATGCAATGTGCTTACACATCTAGAACCCCATATACTTGGATATCAGTGTTAGAAGTGCAGGTATGTCCCTCAGGCGAGAGTCCATCCTCCTCAACGTGCAATGTGCTTACATATCTAGAACCCCATATACTTGGATATCAGTGTTAGAAGTGCAGGTATGTCCCTCAGGCGAGACTCCATCCTCCTCAACATGCAATGTGCTTACACATCTAGAACCCCATATACTTGGATATCAGTGTTAGAAGTGCAGGTATGTCCCTCAGGCGAGAGTCCATCCTCCTCAACGTGCAATGTGCTTACATATCTAGAACCCCATATACTTGGATATCAGTGTTAGAAGTGCAGGTATGTCCCTCAGGCGAGCGTCCATCCTCCTCAACGTGCAATGTGCTTACATATCTAGAACCCCATATACTTGGATATCAGTGTTAGAAGTGCAGGTATGTCCCTCAGGCGAGCGTCCATCCTCCTCAACGTGCAATGTGCTTACATATCTAGAACCCCATATACTTGGATATCAGTGTTAGAAGTGCAGGTATGTCCCTCAGGCGAGCGTCCATCCTCCTCAACGTGCAATGTGCTTACATATCTAGAACCCCATATACTTGGATATCAGTGTTAGAAGTGCAGGTATGTCCCTCAGGCGAGCGTCCATCCTCCTCAACATGCAATGTGCTTACACATCTAGAACCCCATATACTTGGATATCAGTGTTAGAAGTGCAGGTATGTCCCTCAGGCGAGAGTCCATCCTCCTCAACGTGCAATGTGCTTACATATCTAGAACCCCATATACTTGGATATCAGTGTTAGAAGTGCAGGTATGTCCCTCAGGCGAGCGTCCATCCTCCTCAACGTGCAATGTGCTTACATATCTAGAACCCCATATACTTGGATATCAGTGTTAGAAGTGCAGGTATGTCCCTCAGGCGAGCGTCCATCCTCCTCAACATGCAATGTGCTTACACATCTAGAACCCCATATACTTGGATATCAGTGTTAGAAGTGCAGGTATGTCCCTCAGGCGAGAGTCCATCCTCCTCAACGTGCAATGTGCTTACATATCTAGAACCCCATATACTTGGATATCAGTGTTAGAAGTGCAGGTATGTCCCTCAGGCGAGACTCCATCCTCCTCAACATGCAATGTGCTTACACATCTAGAACCCCATATACTTGGATATCAGTGTTAGAAGTGCAGGTATGTCCCTCAGGCGAGCGTCCATCCTCCTCAACATGCAATGTGCTTACACATCTAGAACCCCATATACTTGGATATCAGTGTTAGAAGTGCAGGTATGTCCCTCAGGCGAGCGTCCATCCTCCTCAACATGCAATGTGCTTACACATCTAGAACCCCATATACTTGGATATCAGTGTTAGAAGTGCAGGTATGTCCCTCAGGCGAGAGTCCATCCTCCTCAACGTGCAATGTGCTTACATATCTAGAACCCCATATACTTGGATATCAGTGTTAGAAGTGCAGGTATGTCCCTCAGGCGAGACTCCATCCTCCTCAACGTGCAATGTGCTTACATATCTAGAACCCCATATACTTGGATATCAGTGTTAGAAGTGCAGGTATGTCCCTCAGGCGAGAGTCCATCCTCCTCAACGTGCAATGTGCTTACATATCTAGAACCCCATATACTTGGATATCAGTGTTAGAAGTGCAGGTATGTCCCTCAGGCGAGACTCCATCCTCCTCAACGTGCAATGTGCTTACATATCTAGAACCCCATATACTTGGATATCAGTGTTAGAAGTGCAGGTATGTCCCTCAGGCGAGAGTCCATCCTCCTCAACGTGCAATGTGCTTACATATCTAGAACCCCATATACTTGGATATCAGTGTTACTCTATTTGTTAGACATAATGGTACTCCTTTGAAATTAATATAATTGTAGTCACTGTGATTCTGATCCAAATTTTCCAGCATTTTTTGTAGTCCAGGCCTGGGCGACTGGCGTGATACCTTGAGCGACCTTCATTTTTTCACCTGCTAAGTATACAATTATCAGCAATCTGCGCTCTCTGAGCACCTCTTGCTCAGCCCTGTTGTAGTCCATTATACCAGAGATAACAAACTGCTGTAAGGTAAAGGAGAGGATGAGATGGTAGTATCCGACGGGCGGCCAGCGAGCCACAAGGGTGGGTCATTATAGGTACAGGTACTTCATCTCAACGAGAGGTTCGCGCCCGCAGCCTGCCATTCAGGTTTCGACAAGTGCCCCATCCGTGGGTCAGGATGTTCGGCCGCGGGAATCGAACCCGTCATCTCCCAAATGTGAGCATTGCACGTTACCACGGAGCCATCTCGCTCGATATGGGGAACCCCTATCAGCAGTTTCTACTATTTCAGAAAAGCCTCATGGTTAACAATCGCGGAACATTTTGTATCCATTATTTCGTATCTGTTTTAAAATCTATCACTTAGAGGTTCATTGGTTTATTTACTGTTTGTTAATGTTGGACAACATTCGCTAGAAGGTATTTCAGTTGAGCAATGTAGACTGAGTGAGTTGTTCAGAACCCAACCCAAATATAGCACGAGTACGTCATAACGATCAGGAAACAAAAGTGATTCATTGATTTGCATAAGAAACATGAAGTAAAAAGGAAATTTACAGAATGTCTTTACACATGTTACAGCACTCTTCTTGCGGCTTACCTAGCGTCTAGATCAGGAGTGTCCAACCATCTCTCTTTGGAGAACCTTACGTAGTGAGCGGCAATGCCTCACTCCACAGTCAGTATCCAGTGACGGACACAAACAGGCGATTCCATGTCAGTTTCTAAGTCACCCTTCAATTTTCTGGGAATGTCCTCAGAAGACCTCTTCATTCTGGAGGATTTTTGCATAAATGGTAAACAGTAAGAGACAGACAAAAGCTTACTTATTAAAAACTGTGGATCACGTTAACACACACAATTTATGTCAAATTCATAGGTGTATATATATATATATATATATTTTTTTTTTTTTTTTTTTTTTTTTTTGACTGAATCATTTTCCAGATGTTCTTTCTTATTTGTTTGAAGTTGTCATTACTTATAGTTTTTTTTTTTTTTTTTCAAATAGGAATGTGTTATTCGCTTTTTCATTCCTTGGCCTTGCAAAGAGAACGGGATTTCAAAGGCATCGCATAGCAACCAGCTCTTAAAACATTTCATTATGCCTTAAAGTCTACCATATTCCCATATTCCCCTTGTACCTACAAGAAAGTTAGCAGTAAGATACTTTCTGAAAATGCTTATGTCGATTAAAATGAAGTAGATAGAGAAATAAGCATTTGCAAGAATAGTGTGTATAAGAGTGAGTATAGCTCTACATATATTTGCGAACAGAGTTTCTCCAAATTGAACTATACTAAAAGTCTGTATCGCAATATGTTACGCGACGATCACTTGGTGGATCTTCTAAGGCTGTGCACTTGGACTTTGTCGCCAAATATTGATCGACTTGCTAAACGTAAGCAGCACCAAACAAGTCACTAATGAACACATGTTTATCGCATGAGATTGGAAAGTGCTTTCCTAAGTCAAATGCAACGCACATGTCACCAACCCGCCACTGCAACACAAGGCATGGTAGGGGTTAAATAGAGGCAAAGTCCGCGTATGTTGGAAGCAGGTAAACCCACGCTCCCCTCTTTCGCAAAGGTTGGACATCGCTGATCTAGCTTATTAAAAGTTGAAGGCATCATTTTGTTGTGGAATGTAAGAGGAATGGGATGCAATATCATATTACAGTGCTGGAAATCAGTATAAAGATACTAGGTTTTCTACTGACAGTAATAGGTACAATGTCTGAAGCATACATGTATCTAATTTATTATGAAAGTAGTAGATATAGGACATACAAAAATCATGACAGAATTAGTTTCTTTCATAGTACACGTAATAAATTAAGGCATTTGCATTTCCTGGATGGAAATTGATATAAAGGCACTCACTGTCCTGTTGTGTTATTGCGTTGTTAGTACTTTGTCGAACCTCCGTTCTTCCTACTTACCTCAGAAAATCTCTTAGACATTGATTTTGTTAGGTTTTGTAGTTCTTACAGTGAAATTGTGGCCCACTCTTCTCATATCGTTCTTTTCCTCACATATGGCATCAAATTGTCTTCCATTGTGACAAACACACCTTGCAAGTATTCCCCAAAGCTTTTCGATGGGGTTCAAATCCGGGCTACATGCAGGCCAGGGCAAGACATCGATATCTTTCTCTTCAAACCACTTTTTGGTTGTAGCCGAAACATGCACAGATGCATTGTCTTGTTGAAAAATTAGACTTTCGTCCCCTAGGTCATACATTCTAATCAATTCTGTCTCTAGCAGCTCAGTGTACATGTTATAGTTCATTCTAGTGTTCAGTCAAGCAATATGTGATGCACCTGTAGCGCAGAAAGCTGCCCAAAGAATAACACTTTTGCTACCAAAGTTTCTACTCATTCGTACCTGCTGCTCTGTTCTCAGATCATGCCAATAAAATTGAATCCATCCGGCCCATCTAAATTAAACCTATTCTCATCACTGAAGATAACTTTATCCCATTCTGCAGTACATGACATATGTTTCTCTGCAAACTCCAACCTAGTCTGTTTATGTTTGGGTGTTAGAGCTGGTTTCTGCAGTTGTTTCCTGAATGTAAGATGTTTGCCATTTGACAAAATTTGTCGTACACATCTGGCAGTTACTGGAAACTGTAAATCAGCAACAAGTTGAGAAGAACAACGGTTTGTGACCCTTGCTTTGCGCAAAAGTAACCGTTTCGATGCCTCCGATAACTTTCTACTTTGCCCATATTTTCCGTTCTGTCCATATCGTGCGCCCAGTCTAATGAAATTATCACTGATCTTGAACGGTTCAACTTCTTAGCAATTTGACGATTAGAGAGACCCATTTTCTTGTACGCACCGATTTTTGCGTTTTCATCACATCATAACTGTTTTCCGCGTTGCATTGTCACAATAGTGGTTTATGTGTACAACAAGCACTGTAACTAATAGTGTCTGTTTCCTATCTGCAGTAACGACAAGTATGCACACATAGCTGACTGCCTTTATACTGAGTTCCACCACTGTAGCACTCACGCTGATGAGTGTCCAGGATTAACCAAGTGATTTAGAATAGAAAATAACAAAGAAATAAGAGCCCAACATCACTCCAGTAGAGGACACTTTGCATTCGATACATCCAGAAATATAATTACTGCAATATGTTGGTAACACAAGTTGAGGAATTTTGTAAATCAGTAGCAAAGCTCTACCACATTCGAACCCATGAAGAAGCTAGAGGTGCTCACTGTGTGTAAGTTACCTCTTTGCCTCGTATCTCCATCTCTCAACTTCAATGTATTGCAGGCAAAACAGAATAAGGGTAAAACATAAGTACGGTGGGGGACACCTCGAGTACCGTGACCACGTGATCGAGGACAGGAACCACCCAATGCCACCTAGCGCCGAGAACAGCAGTTACAATGTACAAGCATTGTGCCATACGACACGTGCCTGAAAGGTGATCAGCAAATGGAATGAAGGGAACTTATTGAAGGAATCCTGGTATGAAATTTAGCAGCCTTGCTTTCGCCTAAGTGAGAAGAGAAACCCAAGGCAGAGTACGCGGTCGAACCGAGGACCTCACTTTGCCGAGGCGCCCCCTCGCGCGATCAACTTCAGTGTACATAACATCAACTGCTTTTACGGTTTTTATTTTATTTACTTTTATATGGCGTAAAAAACTACAATCTCACGAATCCCACTTCTGATACAAGTATGACAAATGACAAAATCAGTCCAGTTGCTTTTCTATCGGTTTATTTTTTCTTCTACTGACGTTAACATAGTCTACGTCCTTTCGTGATATAACAACTCTCAACTGTTTTCTTCTCGCAAGCTTGACTCAATCCTTTCACTATGTTTTCACTTTCTCTGCCTCTCATACGCTAACTCCGACGATACAATCATTCAACACTCGTTAAAACTTCTATCACACCCACACATACACTGCCCGACTCACGTCTGTAAGTCTCTTCCTGCTGCACCCTCGCCACCCTATATAGAGATGACGTAGAATGGGCCTTTCTCGACTTCCACAAACACGCCGGCCGCCGGATGCACCTCGAAGGTTCCAGCAAGCCTTTGCTATGCGCCACGCTCATTGTTGCTAGTCACGTATACACAAACAGTCGCGCGAGGCAGCCTGACCTTGAGCACCTTTGCTTGCTCGCGGGTATATGGTGTGAAGTAGCTTAGCCCAACCGTCCTCTGTTGTGTGCCACGCCCACGTCACAATAATTTAGTGTAGGTATCTTATCAACACTCAGGTGTGCAGGGACGATTAATAATATGGGTAGCATGAACTGTGAAACGCACCCAGGTTCCATAGACCTGAGAGTTATCTTTAGGCCTTAGGTTCAGACAAAGAAAACCTTAGTGAAGAAGAGTACTGCCGCCAAATGGTCCCAAAAGGGATTCATGCACAGGCCTTGAGTATTAGAAGCTGCAACATCCGCTTGACCTGTTTGTCTCATCCCCAATTCACACAACCTATGTCAGCTTATCGGCATATGTAACAGAATGAGAGTTCTGTTATTACTCTGGGCTGGATCTATCCTCATATTAGCATTCTCAAACTCAGTCTATAGGAGTTTTCACGTTATGAAGGCACAATGGCTCTTATGGGGAATCAGCACGGCGTTGCCACGTATGTTGCGCCTCTGTGATTACCGCGTTTTTGCTCACAACCCGGTTTATTACTATTAGTTTTTATCATCATCATGATCATCATCATCATCATCATCATCATCATCAAACACCTAAGAATTGTTTTTCGCTCGCCACTTTTAATAATTTCGGCAGATTTTCCCGCATATCTGGGAACAACCCTTACCTATATGTCGTTAGCCCCCCAGGCCGGAAGGAAATGCCGTTAGGTTGTGTCTCTTTTTCCCGTATGCCTTCCCGTCTCTGGCAAAACCCCTGTTATGAATGCTTGCAAAGATGCATGTACCTACATGGTTTATAGAACTTCCATGCAGTGTATATTTAATTTATAATTCCACAAATGCCATTTATTGCAAGGACAATTTGAAATTATTATATATTTTTCAGTTAATTTCTAGTAATATGCCTCAATTTATTGCACTCTCTTAATTACAGTTAGCAATTTACATTTGACCTAAATATAATACATATGATGTTACCTTAATCGGACATGGGTTCAACACCCAAAGAGAACTGTTTTTCGCTCGCCACTTTTAATAATTTCGCCTTTTCTTCTGCGATCCATTGCGCACTAATCACTTAACTGCAATGCACACGATTACCAGAGAGCTTGCAAAACCCGCTCATACCTCAAATTCCCGAAACCTATTGAAAACCTCCACTGAAGTACAATCCCTTATCGGCCCTACAACTGCCACACATCTGGTTTCCATCATCTGCAAGACAGGAGAACCGGGTGTTGTTGGCCGTGTGCTTAGCGCGCTAAAAACATTTGTTTTTAAATGGTGATTTATGGATGGCTTGTTACTGGAGATGTTCTATATTTATATAAAAATAATTTCGTTATTTCCTTGACAACTTTGTCGCTGGAAGTTTTTACGTGGACCTACAGAACGAGAATTAGCCAGCGATGACATTTTCCACTGTATAAACGAAGAATCCTAACACTTTGTTTTAAACTTTATTTTTTTTAATATGTTTAGACATATTGATATAGTCTAAATACTTACGTGGCCTATAAAAGTAAGCGAATAATCCAGATTTTTTTCATTGCAATTGTTTTGGTTTAAAACCATGTTTAAACGTGCGGAGCGAGAAAGATTTAAAAAATCTGCTTTCAACAAAATTTTACATTTTATTATTTTAAAAAATGTACAATTGCATAAAAGGTTTATCGTGCATGCCATAGTATTCTTCGACACATTTTACAACGAAATGCATGTTCACATTTGAAAACACGCACATTTGGCAACGACGCACCTGATTCTCCCACAAGAATAACATGGTCCATAAGAGCCCGTTGTGCCTTCATGACGTGAAAATAGCTATAGTAACCACCTGGCTGGTTTTGTCCCTGCACACATTGATTTTAAAATGCCAAAAATAAGTTTCCTATGACTTAACAGTGTCGTGTGAATTAGCAGTTGGAATATTAATCAGTACCAGATGTTTTTTGTGTTTCAGAATGAATTACATCACTCTGGTTACAAATATCCACCTTAGAGATAACTTTGTTTTGGAAAATTGTTCAAAAAATTTAAACCATATTAATATTAGTGAATAATAGAAACGGCATCTGTGCTGGCGAATGTATTTCAGTAATGATTTATTCGAAAACTTGATAACAAGCATCACTGAAATTCGTTTTTCGGTATAAAAAGGTAGTAGGTCTATTTGTACCTGTGTTGGACGTGTTGTATCAGATTAACAGTGTTGGTTAGGCTAGCACGCTTGATTTTCAAATGCAATTTATGTTATTTGTTGGTGGATAATTGAAATTGGATTATTGGTGCCAATGGAGATTAAATTTTAATTAAGGGCTGCTGAGTATTAGCAGTAGGTAAAATTGGCCTAGAAACAGGATGCATTTGCACTGTGATCCAGTTTAATTGTGCAGCTTTTACTACGGCCAGGAGAAAAACTCGCATTTATAAGCAGTAGCTATTTTCCATTCCATCGATCAAAAGAGTTCTCTAAGCGTCTGAGGCCTCCATTTAATACAATATTTAAGATCAATGCACGAAGTTCTTCCATACATATCACTGTAAATATTCATTGTGTTTGTGGACATCCTCAAAAAGCAAATAAAACGCTAAACTGTGAAATTCACCTACAAAACACATTGTGTACGTTATTTCCAAAATGTTTGGAGCAGAAAAGTTTTCTAATCATTTAGTACGGACCTGTGGAAAAATACAGGATGTGGGAAAAAACGGCCATCAGGAAGATTTAATATCTCAATTAAAGTCAGTTTAACAATAAACAAGAACACTCATTGCCTATAACCAACAAATCTCCTCCCCACACACACGCACACACGCAGGCACACACACGCATACATGCACGCACACACGCGCACACACACGCACACACTCTCTCACACACACTCTCTCTCTCTCACACGCACACACACGCACACACACTCTCTCACACACACGCACACGCGCGCGCACACACTCTCTCACACACACTCTCTCACACACACGCACACGCATACACACACGCACACACACGCGCGCGCGCATCTCAAAAATACCTGCGTTGTCCAAACGCGAAGTTGTGAAATGACAAATGGATTCAAAGTTGCTTAAGTAAGCTTTACCCAATTAGGACTCAAACCCGTCTAAGGAACAGAAGAGAGCAGATAATGTACACTCCATGAATCAGTTTACCCTGTGATTCGCTCCATCCAGGGGGGGATGGATACGATCGCCCCCCCCCCCCGGCAGTAAAATATCCCAAGAGGGTCGTTTATCATAATGAGACAAACACCGAAACACACAGTACTAAAATATTTTCATTTCAAGAATTTTTTTCATTAGATAACTAAAAATGAAGGATTGAGCTTTACGAATATAAATTAAAATATCAACACAACAATAATCGATTGGAAGTATTGAATTCATCTCACTACTTTTATTTGACATGTTTGAACTTCTACTTTTCTTTTAAAATGGCAGTGTAAAAATGCTTCCTCCCCCACCAGCTCTTAATGATTTTGCACTCTGAGTTTACGAAAACGGGCCTAGCCTCTTTGATCAGTGTAAAGTACCATTTATGATTGGGGAGGACAGGTAATGCCGCTGTGACGTCAGCTCACACCGCTGAATATGCTAGCACTGAAGAGCAGGGCAGCGTGTGACGTCACAGCGCTCTGAACTGCTGCCGCAGGGGAAGAGCGACTAGCTTGAGGTATGCGGGATGCGGCAGGATGGTGTTAACAATACGGATGTTGTAATATTAATACTGACTGTTTTAGTTACACATTTGGTCACAGATTATGGACAATTACATTTCGATTCTATGCTAAGAGAAAATATATAACAATTCTAGTTTACATAAAGGACAGTAATGTTATGAGCAAAATGCTTAATCTCTTCCACACTTTTAAGGATAAGCAGAAATGAAATAATTCGTAAGGCATGCCTAAATGAGCAATTTAGCTATGTGCATAATTATGCTTATTTAGCAGGAAAACGTTTTTGCTTACTTATTTTATGATGTTTAATTAACGCTGCATATTTTACCCAAAACTGTAAATGTAAAGTTGCCTCTGGGGAGGAACGGGGTTCGATCCCGGTACTAGCATGGGGATTTTCCCCCACTAGGAGGTCTGACACGGGGTGCACTCAGCCTCGTTAGGTCCTAGGAGGACCAATTGAGGAGCTATTTGATGGAGAAGTAGCAGCTCCAGGTTGCGAAGGCCGCATAACTGGCCGGGAGGGCTCGGGGCGCTGACCACGTCCCACCCCCAGTACTGCACCCCACCAATGATGCCTGTAGTGGGCAGAGGGGGGAGACGCAGCGGCTGGGCAGCAAGCCAAGGCCCTTCCTGGACTGTAGCGCTAGGGGTTTAGTTTAGTTAAATGTAAAGTGCATATGTCACAGTTGCCCTTGATTTATTAGTGATTCACTATTTGCTCGGCTGAATGCGTAAGAAACAAATGCTAGGGTATAGCCAGGTGTGAAGTAATACTGCAAGGAGAAGAACTTGCTGCGATTGGGCAGGGAAGAGTCAACTCGTCAGTCAGTTGTTGGCTGAGATATCGCAATGATATCATGGACAGGGACGGTGATTCCCCGAGCTCCAAGCAGCAGCGTCTTGTGGAACAATGTTATTGCTCCAAAATAACTGACATTTTAAAGCAACTGGAAGCTCAAAATGATTCCTTAGAACATTCACTTTCTCAAATTGAAAACATTTCAATAACATTGTCGTCAGAAACATACGGGGTTGCAAAGATTGCGTTTGACAAACTGAATCAAGTGCTACAGAAAAATTCCGGTTACAGAATACTGTGTCAAATTTCTAAAAAGCGCTTTAAGAAGCATTCTTTAGAATTTTTATCAACTTTTAAAACTGTAAGTGTATGGTTAAGATTTAAGAGCTAATTGATCCTCCAAGGCTGGGGCGCTAAAACGTACACATTTGAAACCAATTTCCTGGAGGAAAACAATCAGAAATCTGCTGTAACATTAGTTTTACTTCACTACACTTGAGCAGTGTAGAGGTGAATTTGTGAGTACCCACTCGATTCCAACTCGCTTCACTTGTCTTTTTAACCTGAAAGACAGATACCGAAGTCTAACAGCTAAACCTGTATCGACCATCCATTTACATGTCAAGACCTTTGAATAGAAAAATGTCCCATTAAACCGTACCTTTAACAAAATTCTTTTATGGAATTATGCTAATATAGCGGAGAATAAGAGTTTTTGGGCACTGAACACACAAACTGCAGATTTATATACCTTGCAAACAGTTTATTGAAAGTTTATTACTGATATATCCAGTCTAGCTATAGTTGAAAGGTAATTTTTGTGATCGTATGTACCTAACTTTCAAAGTGATTTTCATAAAATCTGATGTGTTGCACTCACATGGCTTTCTCTACTCTTGTACCAACCATTCTTGCAAACTCTTATTCCTATATCTGCGTGTTAGTTGAGATAAACACTTGTAGAAATTACCTTATTGCTTACTTCCATGTAGGTACAAGGGGAATCTTAGAATACAGTAGGCTTTGAGCGATAGTCAAATCTTTTAAAGCTTTGAAATTTCGTTCTCTTTGCACGGTTAACACATAAAAAATGAACAACGATGTTCCACTTCACGAAAGTTTTAAGTTTTCCTAAACTGACACAAATAACAAGGGATATCTTCGAAATGGTTCACCCTACAAAAAGATTTATTGAGACATAAATTGCGTGTTTTAGCAAGACCTACATTTTTTATACAGTAAGATTTCGTCTATCTCTTACGGTTTACGAGTTACTCAGAAGTCATCCAGAGTAAACAAGACTACATAGGCTATAGCCAGAAAATTCAAAATATACATTTCATTTGTTATACAAATATCTCAAACATGTGGTATTTTAATCAAAATCATTTGAGCCATTTTCAAGGACATCAAAATTTTCCATGAAAAGGCTAGTTTGGGGTGGGGCTATTTTATTCATATTCTTCGTGTCGCATCCTTGAAAGACATTAAACTCAAATATCAACTATGGTTTTTAACCGACTTTTCGTTTTTGAGTTATGCTGTCCACACACACACACACACACACACACACACACACACACACACACACACACACACACACACACACACACACACACAAGGACCTTTTTCTAAAAATGCTTTTTTTTATTCAGGGGGTCTCAAAACATATATTTCCGGTGAAATCTCGACATCGAATTTTTGGGTGGAATACAATACTTCGTCTACTTACGAGTAGAGAAGTAAAAATAAAAAGCAAGTAATATCTGAAGTGCTTCATGTATTTGCAAAATAATTATTGTGCTTTATTGTACCAATAAATGCCTTTGAAAAGACAAATTTAACTTTGTGAAATGTTGAAGCTTTTCTTGGAATAACTGCCAATGAATATTTCCACCATTACTACTGTTATTATAATTATTATAAAAGTCCGTGGAATGTTTCTCCCTGTGCCACTTGGAGTGTACAAGGCAATCAGCAGTTGAGACAAGTAATTACTGTCATTTCCTGCAAGCCCGTGTTCTTTGATCAGCAGAACTAATTGTCATTCCATTTCTGTAAATGCAACTTGATTAAAACTCTTAACTAGTTACCAGCATTTGTTTGAGTACATGTTGCATTTGCAACACGATCACCTTAAAACTATATATATATTGATATTAGGTTGCCTCATAAGTAATGTCGGTTTTTTTATTTTGGTGCCTTCGAAAATCTATTGGGCTTCTTTGGTTTGGCAATGCTTTTACAGGATGCCATGGCTATTGTTGCGTACATTACGGGCATGTAACAGTCTTCGGTAACAATCACAAAATGGAGATAACCAAGTTTGAACTTCTAGTCCTTCTAAAGCAATACTGGAAACAAGATTATAAAGCCGCTGCCTCAGCTCCAAGAATATGTGAACGTGTGGCACAACAATGCTTCCAACGTTTCAACAATGGAGACGAAAACACCAAAGATTTACCACGTTCTGGAAGACCTAAAGTATGGGATATTGAAGATACACGCCAAGGTCTGCGAGACAATCCACACAAAAGTACCCGTAGGCCTTCAGAAGAACTTGGTGCATCAAAAGATAAAATACATCGCCACATTAAGACACTTGGAAAATCATACAGAAGTTGTAGATCTGCACCTCATGAACTGGCTCAACGTAGAGTGGATATCTGTCGTCAGCTTATCCCTAATACCATGGCTGATGATTTGTCAGGAGAATCTTCATTTGTGGTTACAAATGGGTACATAACCGAAACCCTGATACCTCGAAACAGTGGCTTTATCCCCCCCCCCCAACCTGCCAAAGTCAGCGTTAAAAAAATCGGTTGGGTCCCAAAGTAATGTGTGTCTGGTGGAATTCTGAAGGTGTGATTCACTGAGAGTTTGTTCCAAACGGGCGGGCGATTGATGCAGATCTTTATTCTCAACAACTGGAAGGAGTTCATGAAATTTTGAGACGGAGATTCCCAGCATTAGTTAACCGAAATAGAGTTCTATTGCAACAGGATTGTGCAAGACTCCATGCTGCACAAACAACCATGGAGAAAATTCAGGAATTGGTAGGAATCGAACTGTTACCACATCCAGCATACAGCCCTGATCTCGCACCATCAGATTATCATGTTTTTCGATCCATGGCCCATTTTCTATGTGGAAGGGAGTTTGATAACATTGAAGCAGTGCAAGTGGGTCGCACCGAATTCTTCGCATCAAAAACCAGAGACTGGTACCATTGTGGGATAATAAACCTCGCTGAAAGGAGGCTCAAGATCATAGAATCTAATGGTCTGTTGTTTGAAGATTAGTTAATTGCTTGTCAGAGACATTTCAAATAATTCTTTTTCTTAAAAAATGGCGTTACTTCAGTGCCTATATTTGTGGACACATTCGCACGAGATTGAGGTTATTAGAAGAAAGTGATTTTACCACAGAAAGAGGCAACAAACCGATAATTATTACATTTGACCTGAATCTCGAATGTGGTCACGAAATGCCGCGGTAAACATTGTACAAACGTTGGTAAATAACATAATTTATGTAATGTTACAAAGGCACTGTCCAGACAATACTCTTAATATGCAAATTTAATTAATATTTGTCGGATTGTTTTTTAAGCCTGTTCGCTGTTGCTTCACTAAGAGGATAATAAAGCACTAGGTGTTCGAAAAGGCCAATGCGAGTTCAGAATCCGCTAAATCCTTATTACGACACAAAGTAATAATTCCAACCACAGCTTCACATAAATGAAGCAGTCCGTGGCAAAATTCATTGTGTTGTGCTTGCCAACTTTACGCGGCTCAGCGTCCCTTGCTTTACGTTCCAATTATATATGAAAACGATCTACATTTGTGTTTCTTTCTCTGTAATGTGTACGCTTGTAGGCAAAACATGTAAAACATGATACGGTGCTTTACCTGTTGAGAACAACTAGAAAAATCGTATGTGTTGTACTCATATGGCTTTGTCTACTTTTGTACTAACCATTCTTACAAACTGTTATTCCTTTATTTTCTTCGTGTTAGTTGAGATAAATACTTATAGAAATTAGCTTATTATTTATTTTCTTGTAAGTACAAGGGAAATATGAGAATATACTAGGCTTTGAGCGATAGTCAAATCTTTTAAAGCTTTGAAATTCCGTTCTCTTTGCACGGCTAAGATATAAAAAAATGAATCAAGATATTCTATTTGTCGAAATTTTTCCGTTTCCCAAAACTCGCACAAATAACAATGAATATATCCGAAATGGTTCGCTCTATCAAAAAATATATTTGGACATAAATTGTGTGTTTTAGCAAGATCTACATTTTTGTATAGCAAGATTTGGTCTATCTCTTACTGTTTACCAGTTATTCAAAAGTCATCCAGATTAAACAGGACTACATGGGCTATAGCCAGAAAATTCAATAATACATTTCGTTTGTCATAAAAGTATATCAAACATATGGCATTCTATTCAGTATCGTTAGAGCCATTTTCGTGGAAATCAAAGTTTTCAAAAAGTTTTTCATGTAAAGGGTGGTTTAGGGAGGAGAAAGTTTCTTTAAAATGTTCGTTTCGTATCCTTAAAGGATGTTAAACTTAAATACCAACATTGATTTTAACCGTCTTTTCGTTTTTGAGTTATGCTGTCCACAGACTGACAGACACGCATACACAGAGACCTTTTCCTAAAACTGCTTTTTTTATTTTTATTTTTTATTTTATTTTTATTTATTTATTTTTTATTTTATTTTTGGATGTAATGAAATACTTCCTCTACTTACTATATGTAGTAGAGAAAGTAAAAACACAACATTTTTGTAATATATGTTTCAGTATAGTGCAAAATGAAAAGTGTTGCAGAATTTAGAAATATTGCGTTGTTGAAAGTTTATCCACGAAACTGACCCTGAAGAATCGCTTCTGTTCAAAACGCGCTTGATACAAACGAAGATAAGGGCTTTCCGTTTCTTAATTTTGCATGGAGAATGTTTTTAAGTTGCTTAGTTATAAATATGTTCTTCCGAACAAATCAAGATAGCTAAAAAGGCACCCGCAAGTTCGCAAACTGCTGTGATACCCCGTAACCCTAAACAGTGAGCTTGTATGTTACTAAACAGTCTGAAATGGTAAATAGAGCTCTACAAAGTAAGGAAACCCATTTGCGATGTTGTACATTAGAGCCACCTAACCAACTGTTAAAGTGTGTAGAATGATCGCTAGCAGAGACATTGGTATATTTGAAATGCGCTTTGACGTGTGTGGAGATGTCTGTCTGGTGAACCAAATATACCACGCGTGTTCTTGTGTAAGTATATCCGATTGTTTAATTATTTACTACTTCATTAGAATTTAACACTGACACAGTGTTATGATAATAATACCAGACCTGACAGTAAACAATGACATACTTTTTGAAATTAGATTTACCATTGAGCTTTCTGTAGTAAACTACTGTTTGGAATGACTGTTGATACCTTTTTGGGGAAGATGTAGCTTTGTTCAATGCATCCCCAATAAACCATCAAAATATTGGTTAAGAGTATTTGTGGTATGTGATTCCAAAACCTTTTGTGTCACTAATTTACAAATGTATTGTGATCAGCAACCAGAAGGGCAATATAAAATGTCCAGAAACTGGAAGACATCAGGCATCGATTCCTTGAACCATGGAAAGGAAAAAACAGAAAGTAACTTGTGTGATAGCTGGCACACAAGTTACCTTTGGTAATAGCTCTTCTGGAAGACAAATTAAGAATGACTGGAACATTGAAGAAAAATGAACCTGAGCCGCCATTGGAGTTTTGCCACATAAAACAACAGAAGTAGGAATGTCTGTATTTGGGTTTCAGAAGGACGTTACTATTGTGTCCTACGTCCCCAAGAAGAACTGGTCACTGATTGTTTTTGCTACGCACATTGATTCTGCTATTGATCCTGAAACCAAAAGTCCTGACATAATAATGACTACAAAGTTGGTGTTGAAACTGTGAATGAATGTATGCAATACTTATACAGTATCAAGAAGAACAAGGAGTTGGCCTTCGGCTATATTTTTCCAACTGCTAAATGTGGCAGTTATAACCAGCAAAATTCTACATAATGCATCCATGTAGGTCATAAATACAGAAGAAATTATCTGAAAGCCTTATCACGATCTTTGATGAAGCCACAGCTTACAGAAAGACCTAAACTGAAGAGCCAACGTTTAGATATTCAATTTTTAAATTGCTATTACGTTATTATGACCTAAAAACAGCTTCTGTTTACTGCAAATGTATGTGTGGTAAATCCAAAATGTTTAATTAATGATTTTCCCATTAATTTTCCTTCTTTGGACACTTATGTTATGTGATGTATAGAATGCACCAAACTCTGCCTGTGTTACTCAAGTAGGCGCGTGTATTTAAGGGTTTAACGTGTTCCTAAATTGCGCGATGTGGTTACGAACAAATCTGCAACATTTTGTGAGGTAATGTTATTCAATAAACCTAGAAGAGTCCACAAAACATGAATATGTCAATTAACTTCTGAAATATTTCGACTTTGAAACAATACTTATTTGAATGATTAGTAGTGTGTTTTCAGAAAAACAAGTGAAAAACATAGTATATATTGCTGTTAACGCCAGATACTATATTTCCTAAAATACGTGCTTTGAAATTCGTAGTGTAATAGCTGTACAGGTATGTTAACCTGCACCTTGATTGTTTAACTTATAATATACTGTATCTATTTTCTAGTAAACAAAAGACTGGAGAGAAAACTAGGAATTGTTTCGTTCTGAACAGCTGCATGTCTACAAATGCGTTTATGTACTGTGGACAAAGCATTTCTCCTGCAGAACTCAAATCGTGTGCAGTGAAAAGAGCTAATTCCAAGTGTTCATATGTTTAATGCAAATTGTTGCCTATAATAATACTCAATGTTTTCAACAGCCTTGATACAATGGGTAGAGCACCGTCATCAAGAAGAATACTGCCCAAAGACGTTGTGGTTTCCCAAAAATGTTACCCTGTAATGTGAACAGCATAAGGTAAGGACATATTAAATAACAAACTTGGTATTTTCTAAGAATCCGACACGACGTTTTTTCAAGACAATCTCACCAAATTACCCTTTGCATGGTAACATTTTCAGCAGTTTTTACATTCTCAAGGGTGCCTGTAATGATTTTGATTAAAAACTCTAAATTACTCTATTATGTAAATACGTACATATATATGATTGTTAAACACAGGAATTTACAAAACTTGATCGTAAATCACGAAAACTAATTTAATAGTCATACACGCGTATCTTTTAGAACCTGTCATAATAGTACTCGACATTTAGATGGATTTGTTACAGGAATAACAACCCGGTTACTTCGTCCCGCAATGTAGAGCTAACTGGATTTTTCTAGGTTTTGTGATCCAGACGTACAACTGTGGCGTGTTTACTTTACACGTGTGCTTATAATTGAATTAAAGTGAAAAAAGCAATTTCTGGATGCCTGGGGCTTCATTACAAATTGTGCTCTGATCTGAGGCATTTGCCTCGGGAGATCCATCAGGACGCTTACCTAACTCTGTGGATCTGTTTTCATCATCATAAATATTGACATAAATGCAAAATTAAAGTACACACAATGCTCACAGCAATAGCGTTTGCATTCATTAATCACTGCAGTGGAAGAAGCAAAAAGAGGGAAAACTGAGATAATTTATTTATTTTCCAAGTACACATTGGAGAACAGTGCGCAAGGAAACACGCTTTTTATTACGTTTCTAAAGAAAACAGAACAAAGATAGCAACTGCATTTAAAAGACAAAAGTGTGTCTTAGGAAACTAAACTTTATATAAGCACAGAATGGGTAGCCAGTCAAAGGCTATGTGACAAGCACACAGCTATTGTTGAGGACCACCAGAAGACTGGGTAGCCAGTCAAAGACAATGTGACAAGCAAACAGCTTTGTTGTGGCCCACCAGAGGGCTGGGTAGCCAGCCAAAGCAATATGACAAGCAAACAGCTTTGTTGTGGCCCACCAGAGGGCTGGGTAGCCAGTCAAAGCAATATCACAAGCAAACAGCTTTGTTGTGGCCCACCAGAGGGCTGGGTAGCCAGCCAAAGAAATATGACAAGCAAACAGCTTTGTTGTGGCCCACCAGAGGGCTGGGTAGCCAGTCAAAGCAATATGACAAGCAAACAGCTTTGTTGTGGCCCACCAGAGGGCTGGGTAGCCAGTCAAAGCAATATGACAAGCAAACAGCTTTGTTGTGGCCCACCAGAGGGCTGGGTAGCCAGTCAAAGACAATGTGACAAGCAAACAGCTTTGTTGTGGCCCACCAGAGGGCTGGGTAGCCAGTCAAAGCAATATGACAAGCAAACAGCTTTGTTGTGGCCCACCAGAGGGCTGGGTTGCCAGTCAAAGACAATGTGACAAGCAAACAGCTTTGTTGTGGCCCACCAGAGGGCTGGGTAGCCAGCCAAAGCAATATGACAAGCAAACAGCTTTGTTGTGGCCCACCAGAGGGCTGGGTAGTCAGTCAAAGGCAATGTGACAAGCAAACAGCTTTGTTGTGGCCCACCAGAGGGCTGGGTAGCCAGTCAAAGACAATGTGACAAGCAAACAGCTATACGTAGAACTGTTTGGTAGAATTATAACATGATAACCTTTCGCTTTTGTGTCTTGTGCTGATTTCGTTCCCACAGCCGATATGCTCGCTGCATAGCATGCTTCAATGAAGGAGACCCAGAACAGAGATTAGAAATATTGCTAGATATAAACATGTTCACCTATTGCAGTTCCTTCCCTGTTAAGAAACCTGAAATGATTAAAGAATGTAGATCCACAACAGATTGTATACACTAGAGAGCTTCCATGAATGAAGCAATGCCTCGTTTCTGTGACTCAGAGGGAGAACAAAGTTCAGCAAACTTAGAGTACAAAACTCATCTCTTGAATTGTATGCGAGAAGAATACAAGTTACTGGATAGCATTGTTGACTTTGAAGTGGGTATGTGACCATGTAAATAAATAGTTGCGTTTTTGCTACAATGACATGGTGTAGCACCGTAGAATGCATGCCATCGTGTGACCAAAGTGTACATGAGTGTGTCTGCCTGTCACTGGATACTCAGGAGATGTAGCGATGCAGTACTCAATCCCTCACTTTGCTCCATATTTATGACCCTGGAGAGGATATTCCCTTGGTTATTTGCAGAGACCATCTGCTGCAACCACCCACGAGAGACATCTTCCACCAATCCGCCCAAATTGCCTCCCTCAATATTAATAACCATCTGTTTTCGTCTCTCCAACTAGCTAGGTGTTTCCAAACTTACATTTCTTTATAAGCCTAATTACCCACTTAGCATTTTAACAATTCTCAGCCTGAAAAAAAAATATATATATACCAAGTCAACAGTTCTAAAGAATATATCGATACCATTACCAATCATCGTAAACAAAGTTATCCCTTTGTTCTGTCGAGATCATCAACCTTAAACATTCTTGACTTTGAGATTTTTAGTTCCACCATGGTTCGTTTAATTACAGAGTAGCAGAACCCATGGTTTCCATCCCGTCATCCCGTAACGCTTCTTCTCTCTGTAATATCAGATCCCTTAATTTTCTCAAATTTAGGAAGAAAAGTATCTTATCTGAAAAACTAGAACAATTTAAATGTGTGCGTAACTGTTTCATAAAACTGACATCAAAAGTGAACGTGTGAAACAGGCCAAGCAGAAAACATTTATTCAATACAAAATTAATGTTGACACTTATGTTGCAGAATGATAATAAAAGCTCTTGAAGGCAACCAAGTGAAAGGAGTTTATTTTTCATGCTACTTGTTCTCAATATTAAATACAAGGCGAATACTTGGTTTGCAACGTCGTTTCTTCTGTTAGAAATGACAACAAACTTCATACATATCCACATTATCCAGACATTCTAACGGACCCTGAAAAATGACCAAAAATTATCAAATTTATGATTTTTAGGTTCATGCATGTAAATTAGGGATGGACCGACACCAGTTTTTTTCTCGTAACTCGATATCGATACTTGATATTTTCCACGATACCCTATACTTCGATACTCGATGCCGTCATTTCTACTTCTAGTTTCAATAGAAAATAGAATGTTGGGAGAATAGTGCAATGCCAATGAAATTAACTATGTTCACATGTTTAATTAGACAACATTCAAAACCATCGATGTTCATTAAGTATTTAAAAGAAAGATACGTTTTTGAAACAGTCCACTTTTTATAAGTTTTTGTTCAAAAATAAAAGCATTCTCACTCTTTCGGTGTCAAGTCTGCTTAAGCTGAATCTGAGGAGAGAGAGAGAGAGAGAGAGAGAGAGAGAGAGAGAGAGAGAGAGAGAGAGAGAGAGAGACTACTAGACAAAAGAGAAAAAAGAAGGAAGGTGTAACAAACACATAATCTGGCTCATGATTATGATGCATGTGTGTGAAAAAATTGGCTTTTCTCCACTCTACATTTTTAGCACACTGAGTGCCCAATGTGCATTAAATTTTGTACTATGATCCTGAAACTTTTCCAGCATGTGCTCGGTTTATGTGACTTCAACCTCAGTCTTTGATTTCAAAATCTGAAAATTAGTTAAGGTTTAAAAGAATAAATATACAAAAAAGTTTAAACATATATCTTCAACGTACTACAAAGAAAGAAAGAAAATTACTTTAAAATTTAAGAATTTTTGCTTCTTGCCCGAGATTGATGGGCAATTGGAGTTTATAAAATAATAAAACTGTTGTGACATTTTAATTTTTGATGGGCATGGAGTATTTTGAATATTAAGGTACTTTCGCATTGTTAATAAATTGAATAATTAATTCCCTCAAAATTATAAAACAAATTGTGCTGGAACTTTGAGTGGTAGTTTCTAACACAAACACCCTTAGGGCCCTAATGACCAAGTTGTCGACGGGCCCTTAAACCCAACACACTCACTCACTCACTCACTCACTCACTCACTCAAACACCCTTAAGTGTGCGAAATATTGATTTATTGATTTCATATTCATAAAAATATAGAACATTTAAAATTCAGTCGCAGGTCCCTTAAGTAACAAAACCTTCGAAAGTATAATTATTTTAGCTTTTGTTTTACAAATTGTTTTTCATGAAATATGTTTAGTGTTGTTTTACTTCCTTCCGCCATAATGAACCCCTCGAGTAAATTACAACAGAACTCTTTCACTAAGTGTGATCAAACTTGGACCGTATACCAAATTCCATAGCAATTAAATCATTTTAAAGACATATACGAGTCATTCCACGTCAAATCGAACAAAATATGGCAAAAAATGACCTTGATCTCCCCAATTTTTTTTTTCTTTTTTTTTTTTTTTTTTTTTGGTGTTTTGGAACAAAATATATTTGACCCGTGTTTCTTCGTTTTATAAAAAAAATTATTTTGGAAGATATTAATTTTTGAAATGTCCCACCCTTCGATCAATCATACCTCCGACTATAATGAAGCAAATTACTTGATCTTTGGCTTAAATTAAAGAAAAATCCCAGTATTTCGTGAGGTATTTATTAGAATTTTTTATTAATTATTATTAATATTATATTTTATACGATTAAAGTTTTAAAGTTAGATAACATAAACTCAACCATTTAAAAATCTGGAAAAAATAAGTAAAAATACAATGAACTTTATTCAATATTCTCAGAAAAAATCAGAATGGAGTCTCTAATAGTTCAGTTTTAATTAACTTACTTGCAAATCAGTGCAGCGGAGTCGCGAGGCAGAGGTGACGGCTACAGTAACCTCACTCAATTGCCACCTTCCATTACGGCAACTGTCCACTGCTAGAGGGTCCATGAACTTTACAACAGTACAGTAAGGAGAACACTGCTAGCTGACACTATTATATTTACACTACTAGCATCTTCAAAATGTTTCTAAAATATGTATTTTAAACTAATGTTTCCATACAACAACTTTACCTTCTTCTTCGAAAGAAAATTGTTTCACTAAAGCTTCAGTTTTTGGCAAAGGAATGAAGGAGTGTAATTTTAAAGCACAGCTGGACCCATCGTTCTTGGCCCCTGACCTTGACTGGAAGTCCTGTTGGCGAATCCATAGCTTTTGCCTCTGTCATCAGCTCATATTGTAATTTTCTGCGAATGAAACCATGCACAACATGGTGAGGGAGGGGGAAGGTAGTGATGTCTGCATGATCTGAGACAGACCTTGCTAATTCACAGGTGCTTTTTAGTGCAGCGTGCAGTTGAAGACATGGATCTTTGCGATAATGAGTGAATATAGTGAATTTGTGAGACATTGATCATAGCGTAAATCAATTATCCACCTGTACGTTCTAAATTAGGGACCAAAACATTACACAGTCAGAGTAGAGAAATTATTTCAAACATATGGACGTACATGAAGGAGGAAGCTAAAAGCAGAGAACTGCTTACATCAGAAGATTTTTTCAAAAAAAATCAAAAGTTCAAAGGAACGTATCAGATGCCACAGGAGTATCAGAAAGAAGGTACATTGTGGAGACATTTTTCTGCATGGACTGTACTGCCTTAGTAAGAAGAAGTTATCTGAGTAGCATAGCTGACGCACCAATTCGCATGCTGTCTGCAGTCACCTGGCTTGTTACTCGCTTTCAAGGCAAATCCAGCTGTACAAACGGATCACTACTTCATGTCGTCCGTGAGCGCTTGCACGCCTCCAGAGAAAAAAATTATAGCAAATGCACTAATGCAAGCTCCATAGTTTTCAACATCTTATTTTATAGATAAAATGTCAGGGAATGCGTGTGTAATTTTTTTTTTTTTTTTTTTTTGTAAGGTTTTTGACACATCGATTTAAATTCTATTTTTGGTTTTACCAAATATACCATCAAAAACACAGTCCAAAATTTATGTGTAGTAACGATTGATCGAAAGTTGTTAAAAGTGTTATATTTAACGTTTCCAGTGCGCCAAACCCCAACTCTCAACTCTATATGGCCTTAGAGTAACAAGTGATTTATATTACGGTGCGCGCAGAAATTGCTTAGTTTCTAATAGCCATAACTAAGCAAGTAATTTAAAAATACGGAAATAAAAAATACGAGTCTCCTTATTTTATGCCTATTATTCATAAAAAAAATTTGAACCTCCTACGAAAAAGTCGTGTTTTACGGATGTGCGATTTGACGTGGATTGACCCACACATACCCACTTCAGAGAATTCCTCTCTCTACTGTGCTCAATAGGCTAATTGGCCTGGAGGCTGTAGGTAAAGAGAGCCTTCTGTTCAGTTTTGGAAGCATTGCTTCCATTGTGGTGAAAATCTACCCTTATCAGGTGAGCAATAGCAGCAGCGCTCCTCATGGGAGATTCTTGAGTACCAGCCACATTTGGTATTTGTGTGGCCCAGGAGCGATCTCTTGCGCAGATGCCTGGTGATCCACTTTATCTCGCCTGCATTAGTTGTGGATGGTCGAGTAATCTCATTCATTCCGGGTTGAATAGTTTTAATTTCTAAGTCGTTCGCTTGTTCCACCGGAAGATTAGGTTTAAAAACTCCTTTCAGAGTTGCAGTGAAAAACTCAGCTTTGACCTGAAGAGTTTCAGCGATGTGTTATTTCGCTAATCGCCAAACCGAATTCGCTTGTGGATTGAGTTTTTCAAGATGTTGGTTTCATTAGTTGCTCACGTATTCCCTAGTTAGAGCGGTTGGATAGGGGTTGCTATGGGGGTGGCTGCCCTCTTGCATCTGAGTTCAAGTAGAGAAGTAACTGTCTTTTGTACAAGGAGGCGAGAGCCTTTGGTCAGCTGCCTGGAGCGCAGTGGCGCAATCTCTCATCTATTTTTGTACTATTGCCACTAGCCCATTACATGGCAATCTTATCAACTATGCACAATGTGGTACCTACGTCGAGGCTTTCCAGAAATGTTCGTTTACTTGTTTCTATTGAGTTGGAATCACAACAAGTACCAAACTTTACGTTTAAGTTCAGTACTTCACAAGAATGGAAAACGAGGATTTCCTTGATGCAGATTAAATATATATGAAGTGCATATTTTGAACCTTCTATACATAGTTAGGAAGGTTAATCTTTGCTTATACAGACTTTTTATTTCAATAGGGATATCAAAAGCGATAGCCAAAAATATACTAAACAAAAGCATACATCTCATATAGCTTCGGCAACGTAATTCTTTTTCGGTATATTAGCTTTTCCAAAATATACTAAGCTGGTGTTTACATTTTCCCATGTACAGCCATAGAAAAAATGATTGAGTGGATTAAAAGAGCAGAGTATTTTTAAGTTCCACAAGTCGGTATTCCAATATGCAGTTGAGTTTATTGACAGTCGCTATTCCATATTTTATCGTCTATTGGACACTCAAATAGGCTGTGTCTTGAATCACCACTCCCGTTTGTATTTGCGAGTTTCTATAGAAACGTGAGGGATGGCTGTTTGGGTGTCCGGCAGACGATCACATATGGATCGGAGACTATCAATAAACTCAGCTGCATGTTGGAATACCGACTTGTGCAAACCGCGCTGCAACACGACGTGGAACTTTAAAATATTCTTCTCTTTTAATGCGTTCAATCATTTTCCATGGTTGTACAACACTCCAAATATCCCTTGTATCTTTCACTTCCCTTAAGTTTGTTACTGTAATTTACAATATGAGAATTTAATGCACTCTCCATATGTTCTACGTAACTAAGGCCATTTGCATAACTTGAAATAATTTCTAAGCAAACATCTGTCCCGAATAATATAAATAACCAAGATAGAAGAATACTCCTGTTTTGAATAATATATCTAAAGTAGGCGCATGCGAATGTCAATTTGTAATCGCTAGAAGAAGCTCGTGTAAGTTTTGTACACCGGCTCCCCTTGATTTACTTAGTCCTTTCAATCATAACATTTTGGATGGAAAAGAAAATATGGTATTTGATAAAACACAGTTCAGAGTATCCGTGGATGAAATTCAGGAGCAATAAAAGCAACGAAATGTTTTTGTTCATAGAATAGTATTTATTGTGCACTCGCAAATGTATTTTTCCTATAGTATACACTGCTATCTTCTGCATTTACACATAATCCCATTGTAACAAGTTTCCAGCTCAGTGAAGACATGCGGTTACGTGTGGAAAATATTTTAAATTCAGTTCTTAAAACATAACAACATACGTCTAATGATATAGCTGCCGCAGATCAAACTTATGTAGCTGCCGTTTGTAAGGTGTATATACCAGGCAGCTGTAAATTAACAAATAAATCGCTTAGAAGGAGAAAAAAGAAGTTCTCATAAGTATCTCGTTTCATGTGGTGCATTGCCGTTCAAGAAGGTTTCTCCTACGGTTTACGATGAACATGCTATTATCAAACCCACAACTTTGGCTTTGCTCATCTTACTTAACACCGAAGAGTTTGACAAATGTTGGAGCTACGTGCAGCAGTACCGGAGTGCACTTACCTATATAATGTTACAAGCCAATTTCCAGCATGGCCACCCTTTACCAACTGGACGGTGGGAGTATTACCATCTGAACTGAAAAGGGGAAAGGAGAAGTATTTTATTTAATAAGAAGTGAATTCGACAAATCAAGTCGAGTCAGAGATTGCAAGCAGTAGTCAATTTAAACCATACCAAACACATTTACATGTAAGAGTTAAGTGTTCCAGATGTGAAATCCCTGCGCAATACGAATTGTTTTTGGTCACCCCTCACAGAGGGCGACACAGACAACCCTGTCAGGGAGTTATTATACTGACATCACCCCTCAGAGAGGGAAAAATAGACCCTCTTTCGAGTCCTGAACCATTAGGGAGAACTCACAAAAATGAAATCCAGTCAACACTACCTTCTTATACTCGTAGAGAAAGTATTGGTCGGTTTGATCGCTGCTAGGGATGTGCACAAACGAGTCACTGCTCGGTCACATACAACTCTGCTGTATGTGCAATTGGAAGGGTTCTGCGTGTTTGAAGTTTAAGAAACGCATCAGTAAAAGGTCCCCACTTCAAGTATAACGCAGCATATCGAGTTTCTAATACAGTAAAGTGTTTCAAAGGGCCACTCCATAGCTATTAGGTAATGCCCAGAGTTAGCAGGGCTCAGGCATTCGATTTCAATCTTAGCAAAGTATATTTACAGTCGTTTCGTCTTTTTTGGAGCGTGAAACGACAAATCACAAGTTAGAAATGATTCACACTTGGACGGTGAAGGAAAGCCCATGGAGCTGATGTGAAATGAGATTTGAGAAACGGCGCGGCTCGGCGCGGCTCGGCGCGGCTCGGCTCCCCGCTATAGGGGAAACGCTTCAATAGCATTTCGAATCTCTTGGCGAATCCACTTGCTCTATGGAGCAACTCGTATAAATCAAAGGCTTTCCGCCTTTAACGACCGGAATTTGTCATGTTATACAGGCAGAAGAAATGAGAAGTCTAAATATGCTAGGACCATTCTGTTCTAGCCACAACGTGGACCACGCGTATCGATTACTGGGCCTCCTGCAATTCCACACGACTGCAAATCTGCTGCTGCTAGACAAAACACTCTTCCAACTAGATTCATTCCTTTTACTGTTAGCACTGAGTAAGTAGATGTTGCTTCCTTTCATTTCTACTAGAATGCTTTCGCTTAAAATATTACCAGCTAAATAAAAACCAAGAAACTCGTTTCAAACCAATTTCATATATTCTGATAATGCTCTTACCAAGCACACTGGGAACGAGTGCTTGGTTGCCCCTGAACTTCGATTATATATATATTAGGTGGAGGGGAAAAATCTTGTTGCGAGACCCCCTGGTACTGTGGGAGTCGCCATTGAAGATGGCCATACCCACTAAAAAACCCCATCCACTGGATTAGGAAGGTGAAAGCCTGCTGCGGCACCGCCTGTAGCACCCGCCCATTCAGTGGTGAAGATAGAGCTGGTTCGCATAGCGTAACCAGAAGGAGAAGGTTAGGAGCTTGGAGACGAGCTTGACCGAAGCCCAGCTTGCCCCCTAGTGGAGTCATGGATGGTTTAGAAGGAGTCATTTGTGATTGTTGTCAGGAATCAGGGTGCTATGTTGCTTGGCGTCTATTCGTGCGCCTCAGAAGTCTGGGAGCATGTCGATACCCTGCATGCTGCATCCCTGAAACAATCTAAATATACATGTACATACACTAAGGAAAATGAAAGTGCATACAATTAGTCTCTTAGATTAATAGTAATTTGCGCGCAAGTGGCGTCGTCAGTCTACAGTAAATTATTGTTGATACGCTCCACCACACGGCGTCGTCTGCAACTAAATACCTAGTTCCCAGAAACGTGTGGCAAAATGTACGATGCCAAATGGCTGACACACAAAAGATCACCATCAACTCTCAAACACATCACCATTATTTACTACCAGGGGGCACTCAGGGCTTATGTCATGTTTGTCCTCCGGCAGGCACATCAGTAATACTCGCTGTTACTGCCACTGGCAGGCAGCTTCCATCTTTCACCACTGCTGCGGTACTGCAGCAATCAGGTCTCGACCTCAAGACTTCCGGTTTTTTTTTTTTTTTTTTTTTTTTTTTTTTTTTTTGGAGCAGGCTGCCCGGGTTCGAAGCCGTAGGAGTCTTACACTCCCATGCTTGCATGCGGGAGAGATGTACAATCCCGAAACGTCGATGGCTCTTCATCACTACACCTGGCTCCAAGCCCGAGAACATCTTGAATATACTTCTAAACTGGTTAACATATTCACCCACTACGGAACTACGTCTGGGAGTAACATTAACTACCCGCTATACTTTGTTCTTATACAGAATACAGCTCTTAGCAAAGCTTATTTTCCCATACACTTCATATTAATCTGCGAAAATAGTTCAGTTACACATTGAATTGTGGGCAAAGGAAATCCAATCGATACTCGAGTGACTTTATGTAAATGTAATGTAATGTAAACCCCGCGCGACAGCCCACGAAGGGCCAAGGCCTACCGCCCAGCCGCTGCGTCCCACACCTCTGCCCACTACAGGCGTCATTGGTGAGGTGCAGTACTGGAGGGTGGGACGTGGTCAGCGCCCCGAGCCCTCCCGGCCAGTTATGCGGTCTTCTAGACCTGGGGCCGCTACTTCTCCATCAAGTAGCTCCTCAATTGGTCCCCCCGGGACCTAACGAGGCTGAGTGCACCCCGTGCCAGACCTCCCAGAGGGGATAAAATCCCCATGCTGGTCCTCCGCGCCACAGGCAAGCGCGCTGCCAGCTGCGCTACGGAGGCGGCCACCAAATCAACTGCTTCCATCAAGAGAAACAACTGAATAGTGACAGCACACAAAATTAGAGGTATTGAACGTTTCAAAGCAGCAGTAATGGATGTGTCTAATACCATAAAAATTATTTTAAATAAATTGTGAGTTTTAAAGAGGTTTGCATTGATAATATAGTAATGAATTAAATTAGTCCATGTAATTGTTTCTCAGGGGGCTGTTTTCTGTGTTTATAATATGATAATGGCTCAGGGCATTTGATTCACACAAGCAATACGTGTCATATGCCATAGTGACTAAGGAAGTGCAGTAGCAACAAGATTTCTAAAAGCAATTGTTTTATGTTCAAAAGCAGCACACACTTCCAATTTCCATGATGCATTTTCAGGTTTGTTTCTAGCACTTACTGCAAGTGTTAAACATGGAGTGCAAAGCATCTATATTTGGTGTCCTTGTAACTTACTGCTCAATATATAGCAAACTTGTAGCCATGTATCTGAATTAAGCCAACTTCCCAGTCCTCGGTGCGCTGCTGTTTTCAGTTAAACGAATTTGGCACTAGGGACATTTGTCTTATGGCCAGATTACTCTGAAATCCTGCGAGACCTACCCTCCTTAAATACACTTTTTCCCGAAATATGGAACTGCGACTGAGAAACTGAATCCTTCGTGTAAAACTAGGACTGTCTAGTAAATATGACAAATCATCATCATCAGTACAAGAACTATTATTTTCACTAGAAAGTAATTTAACAGTTTTACCTAAACTTTCCATTCAGGAATTGAAGCAGTCATAAGTTCCTTTAGGCTCTACAAGCAATTTTCAGGTTTCAAACCATTTGCCTCAACAACTCTGAAACTGCGGTTAATAACTTTCAGTGCTGATCTTCTATCTCTTCCATAAACCTATAATAAATCCTATATAGGCATTTATTGAAACAAATCAATAACTTCCCACATTATTTTGTGGTTTGCCATATTTGACAAATTAATAAAAAGGAAGAAGACATTAACAACAATAATATTAGCCATTTGACAAATGTTAACATTCGGTTTAACAATTTAAAGACAGGATGTGGTGATAGTATTAATGTTGTAACGGTATTGTGCAATTCAAACTTTTAAATATAGACTATAAAACACAAATATTTCATTTGCAGGTTTAAGACCCAAATAAGTTCTATCTAAGAACGTTTACAGAGTCACCTATAGCAGCACGAATAATTTTCCGTATGTTAGTAGTATGGAAGTTAAAATTCTTTCCAAAAGGCTGGCATTGTGCTTGGGGTACCAACCATCAGATGCCATCCAGTTGGTATTTATTTGTATTAAAGGGTATGGTAGGTGCGCAGACTGTTTATCGAGATGGACTTGCCTAGGCTGACTCAGATGGATCAGTAATAAATCCCTCTTTGCTGTCGTTATAATGTTGCTGCCTGTTGTGAATAAACCGTGGACTTCTTCATATACCTTAAAGTTCTTACTCCGCAGTTGCTCCGCGGTGAGTGACCTGTTCAGGTGCTGACGTGAGCTTCTGGGCACTTGACCGTAAGGATATGAACCCAGGATGTGGGCCAGTGTTGGTCTCTCTCTCTGTCTCTGTCTCTCTCTCTCTCTCCCTCTCTCTCTTCCCGTCTCTGCACGTGTTATATCTGCTCGACAAGGTTATCATGTCATATTCAACCCTGTATATTCCAGCACACCCGAAGATTGTTGTTATTATTATTATTATTATTATTATTATTATTATTATTATTATTATTATTATTATTATTATTATTATTATTATTATTATTATTATTATTATTATTATTATTATTATTATTATTATTATTATTATTATTATTATTATTATTATTATTATTATTATTATTATTATTATTATTATTATTATTATTATTATTATTATTATTATTATTATTATTATTATTATTATTATTATTATTATTATTATTATTGTTGTTGTTGTTGTTATTATTATTATTACTATTATTATTATTATTATTATTATTATTATTATTATTATTATTATTATTGTTGTTGTTGTTGTTGTTTTTGTTGTACTCGTGTTTCCCTATGTGGAATGGACACTATATTCATACGTGGCATATCTCAGAGTTACGATATTCAAACATGTACCATGGAACGGGGTAACTTCGGCCGTTTTGTAAACGTTTTTAACAACTTTGGTATGAAGGTGTTGGCCAAAATCCTAATTTAAATTTGAGAAGATCCCCTGATGCCTGTTTTACCTTTGTCATACAGAACATAATTTGTATGTATATTATTGCTCGTCATACCAGGTGAGTCAGCTGCCCCTTATTCGCGAGTTTTATACAACCCGCATTTTATAGGCCAACATGAAAACATCGACCCCATTACTAGGTTCTACCCGCGTATTTAACATAGATGTTAAACACTCGATGAAATTAGTACTAATATAGATGTTATTACATCGCCTTTTAACATATTTGTAATTAGACAGCTGACGTTTGCACTTCTGCAAATATTCACTGGAACTAGCGAATGTTACATCTTAAACAGAATGTACCACCATTTTCTTTTTAGCTGACGTTGTTAGTGTACTCATATGATAGGTCCATTTTTTCCGAGGCGTTTACTGAATTATATTGCTATGTATACTCTAATAAAAAGTTTGTAAAATCGGCCGGAAACCGGAATTTGCTCTCAGTAAACGAGTCGTATGTTTTTGAGGTGTACTTTAGCGAGGAGTACGTTCTGTCCCTTAAACCACTGTTGCTCTCAATTTTGCGCATTCACCTCTTTAAGAACGTTAAGCAATACATTTTAGTAAGCGCAAAACTGGACTAAGGCGCACATGCCGTTAGATGGGTGGACTACCTTCCAAAAAAATAAGGCGCGGCTGACTCACCTGGTATAAAAGTACCTGAGTGACCGAGCTTCGCTTGGCGTTTTTTTTTTTTCCCCTTTTGTTAAATCTTTTTTGGGAGAAGATACTTAGAGATAAACTTGAAAAGCAAAACGTTTACTAAATAAAAATTTTTGTCGCAATTGTTATGTCATTTCGGAAATACAGGAGACATACAGATACATATAAATATTTCATAAGCACCATCATTTCAACCGAAAATGTAATACGTTGTATTTCTATTTCAAACATGTAGAGCGGACGAGCTGTAACATAAACTAATATAGCTAGGTCAACTTTCTTACTGTATTCTGATAGCCGTGGAAGAGGACTTTAAAACGCTTGCTCCTGTTCCGAAAATCGATTAACAGAGAAATTATGGACGAAATAAGGTTTACACTATTTATGACTGTTACGTGCAGACTAAAATAGCTAAGTCACCTTTCTTTAGGTTTTCTGAAAGCTCTTGACGATACCTTTAATATCCTATATACAAAAATTGTTCCTTTAAATATATAAGATATTGAAATGTGGCCGAAGTGTCCTAGAAAACGGGCTAACTTCAGCCACGAAAAAATATAAAAAAAAACAAAGTTACACTTGCCTGTGTTTGCTTTGGCCACTAGAAACGCATTCTTTAATGTTGTACTTGTTTTGGAACAAAGGTTGCATTGAGTACTAAATACTGTATTTTCTTTTCTTTAAAGCTTTATCATACAAGAAAATAATTTACGCCAAAATTGTTTTTAAAATAAACTTATTTATCAGTTTGCTTATCTCTTAGGCCCGCCCATGATTTGTTTTAAAAGATGCCGTAATTGTGTGTAATATTTCTGAAAACCAAGCTTCCATGTCTTATAGGAAGGGATGGTTGCAGTTTCCTCACAAGCTGATTATTCTGCATTATCACAAGGAACAATTGCTTCCCCGAGTTTTTCTCGAGCACTTAATTTCTGCAGAATAGAATCTCTGATTCTTCTCAACCAAAAAGCTGCACAAGAACGAAGTCTCCTGCATTGTATCATCAACAACCGGTGGGATACATCTTCATCCACTTGAGTTGAAACCTGAAGAAGAAAAAGACTCAATTTGGACCAAATCATCTGCTTCTTCTAACATAGAACGGGTTTCTTCGGGTCCTATTTATCTTAAAGTGACACACTCTTTCCATATTTTACGTTCAACCACTTCGGTTAATATATTTTTCTCTGCTATGCGTGCAGAATTTAGGGATTCCGCGAATGAGTCACTCCAAGATAGCTCAGAGTTCTTATTTTGTATGTTTGGTTAACATTCTGCAAAGTAAATTACTGTGATGCTGTATTGGTTTTGTCTATGTATCTTGGTCTAGTTTTGTTCCTTTCGATACGTGCTGGTCTAAGAAACATATTTCGGGCTTAGTTCAATACAGTTGGTGCTGCAGGAGAAGCATCTGGAATTTTTCTTTGGTATTCTAGCGTGGTCCAAGTTAGGTTGAAAATTCACACCGATGAATATAAAACTAATTCAATGAAACAGTAAGTGTTTAATCTGCTTCAATCTTAAATAACATATATTTAGAGATACTTACTCATCAGTTATGTGAAAGAGAAACAGCTATATGGAGTCCGTGTTCACTCTTCCAAACAGCAACACTCATGTCCACTTTACGCACCAAGATTGTACATGGAACTAATGCGGGCCATTGGCTCTACAATAAACCTAACGAAATCGTTACAACAGATGACAGAATAAAAAGTAAGGTTCAACAACCTAATGGCCGAAGTTACCCAAATTAGCCTGCTTTACTGTATGTTCTGGTACATCCCAGAGCTTAGGGAGGAATACACACACACACACACGCACGCACACACATACACACACACGCGCGCGCGCACGCACACACACACACACGCACGCACACACACGCACACACACACGCACACACACATACACACACGCACACACGCACACACGCACGCACACACATACACACACGCACACACGGACACACACACATACACACACATACACACACGCACGCACACACGCACGCACACACATACACACATACACACACGCACACACGGACACACACACACGCACACACGCACGCACACACATACACACACGCACACACGCACACACATACACACACGCACACGCACGCACACACATACACACACGCACACACGCACATACGCACGCACACACATACACACACACGCACACACGGACACACACACATACACACACGCACACACGCACGCACACACATACACACATACACACACACATAACACCAAGCACTGAACTGGGCGTAGAATACACTACGAACACGTGTGTTCTGGCACCGAGTTGCAAGTATGTCTCCTGATACAAAACGGAAGTGTACTAGTTCATACACATCCATACTACTGCAACTGTTACTAAATAAAATATACAAACTAGACAAATGTAAACCGTTTCCATAAGTTGAAATCAGTTTGTGTGTCTCGAATATGGCGTTTTAGCCACTTGTCTGAGAGAGGCCGTTTCAGTATGTGTGACGCACGTCCATTATTTATCAAAGAACGTCCACCAGTTCAACAGGACCACTATGTTGTACTTTAATTACAAATACGGCTGCAATTGTCGTCCTCTCACTCCACTACTCGACCTGCGGTCTACATGATGAAAGACATGTGGTTGTGGATTCCTGTGACGAGACGAGACGAGACGAGACGAGACGAGATCTTCTCTCCATGTGACAGCAGTCTCATACATTATATAGTTCACAGATTCCCAACGAAATAATCGAAAAGTGATGGTAGCCTTGAACAGTTCCTCTTTGTCAATGGATCACATTTCAGCACTTCTGGAATGATGCATGTCTTACTGCCAAAAGCATCCCAATATAATGTGAACCATCGGAACTGCTGTGTTAGCTATCAGGCACAAAAGGTCTCTTCATTTCAGGCCAATGAATATTGGGTGGCACAATTAAATCAAGAATGATAAGAACAATTTGATGCCACAATAAGGACAAATAAAGGGCGCACGAAATAAGAAGGCACAATCCCTGCTCAGCTATGGAGCGCTGTTGCCAGATCATATCGCAATGTAGAGGGGAGGTAAACACGTGAGCGTTACTGGTAGCAGCGAGAACGGCCAAGGATTGCAAGGTGCACAATTAAAACTTGTCAAAACAACTTTTCTCTCTTTGAAATGAGACAATAGGCTCTCTAATCCTGTAATTTTCTTCAAATGTAAATTCCTCATCTAAGCAGATAGTTTTCATTTGCAATCTAATGTTTCAACGGAGTTCATATCTTTCAAGTTGAAAATTGGGTCTCGGTGATAAAACATTACAATGTTGAGCTTTTAACTTTCTATTATATCCGATTCTCTAGGAACGTTTTCGTGTAAATATTTGTGCTATCGGAGTGAAAATGAGAGTTACGTGACGATTTAAATAAATCTAAACGGAGGTCGTAGTTGCGCAATTTGAGGCATTTTCTGATAGGTATTTCTCATATTTTTCTCAATTTTTCTAAGTGTCTATACAGAGTTTCTGCACTTATGTTAATCAGTTTCACCTAATATAGAAACAGCTATGCAAAAGTCACCCAGCGCAAACAGACTACTATAGTCACAAAATTCAAAATGTACATTTCGTTTGCCATAAAAATATCTCAAATATGTGGCATTTTAATAAAAATCGTTAGGGCCATTTTGGAGAAAATCAAAATGTTCTAAAAAGTTTCCTTGTAAAGGGTAGTTCAGGGTGGAGAAATTTTCTTCAAAATCTTCGTGTCGCATCCTTAGAATTCTTTAACTTAAATTGCAGCTTCGATTTTTAACCGACTTTTAGTTTTTGAGTATGCTGTCCACAGACTGACACACACACACACACACACACACACACACACACACACACACACACACACACACACACACACACACACACACACACACACACACACACACACACACTGATTCAGGGGGCCTCAAAACATATATTTCCGGTGAAATCCCGACATCAAATTTTTGGGTGAAATACAATACTTCCTCTATTTACTATACGTAGTAGAGAAAGTAAAAATACACTTAAAAACTGTAGATGTACATATTCAAACGATTTTATAATCTAATGTTGGTTAAGTTAAGAGAAAACGGGATTGCAACCATGGAAATTCAATATTAGTAATATTATGCGGTTCATTTGCAATAAATAATAGGCCATTTGAAACATATTTTAGGAGTTTAAGTTGCATATTAAGATGATTAGGTTGATGGGCCATTGGCCTAGGCACTATAGGCCTCATGAGCAGTACTATGACCTGAAGCAACTCTCAACAACGGACCGCTGTGTCGCTGCAAATGAATCCCAACTTTTCTAATTATCCAGCAGTGCACGCTGATGAGCGACAATAAATTCATTGTCACCTCCCGCAGTGTTTTGTTGTATGGAATTTCATTTCCTGGAGACTTACTCAAATTTGTTTACCCAGAATTTAGATAGCGATCACCCAATAAATAGTCGCCATGCCAGCGCTTCTCATTTCCAGTGACTGTTTCGTAATATGAAAGGGCACAATAATCCCTTTCTCAGATTAGATACTGTATCAGGCTAGAACAATATTGCACCTCACTTTTGGAGCCAGTGAACAAATTGGGCACAGCCGTAACTTTGCTTAACAAGGAGCCAAACGAAAGGTGAGGAAGTTTCGCCTGTTACTTTGGTGCTAGCGAGAGGTGCGAATGCAGATACCCGCTGTATTAGTGTGGGTTAATACCTACATCCTTCAACCAGAAACTTCAGACAACATTCGTATTCCGGACGAGTCAGGATCAAGGAAACATTATGGAGGTATCTAAATTGTATTCCGACACCATGAGCAGAGGAAATCGATGACAGATCATTCACGCAAAGAGAATCCAATATAATCAACCCAACCAAGCGTTGGACGGAGAACCATCGCCACCATTGTTACTCAAATGTGAGTCCACGCATTCGCAAATAGTTTGTTTCATTTACAGCACATATTGCAACATAATGTATGTGCGTGTTTGTGTGTGCGTGTGCGTGTTTGTGTGTGCGTGTGCGTGCGTGTTTGTGTGTGTTTGTGTGTGAGTGTTTTTGTGTGCTGCTTGTATGTGTGTTTGTGTGAGTGTTAGTGAGTGAGTTTGTGTGTCCTTGTGTGTGTATGTGTGCGTGTGTTTGTGTGTGTTTTTGTGTGTGCGTGTTTGTGTGTGCTGCTTGTATGTGTGTTTGTGTGAGTGTTAGTGAGTGAGTTTGTGTGTCCTTGTGTGTGTATGTGTGCGTGTGTTAGTGTGTGCGTGTGTGCGTGTTTGTGTGTGCTCCATTACCTGGATAATATTAAGTAAATGTTTAGTCCAGATTACATATGAAGCATTTCATGTACTTCCCCTCTCTGTTTAATCTCATAGACAATTACTCAAATAGGTAACTGGTATTGCGCTAAAGTATTTCTTTTTCATTTGTTACTTCCTGTACTACGTATAGTGAGTAAAGGAAGTATTCTATTCCATTAAGAAATTCGTTGTCGAAATTTCACCGGAAGTATATGTTATAGAACCCCTGAGTCAAAAAAAAAAAAAAAACAGGTTTTTAGAAAAAGGTGTGTGTCTGTCAGTCTGTAACCCTGTGGACAGCATAACTCATAAAACGAAAAATCGGTTAAAAACCAAAGCTGGTATTTAAGTTTAACGTCTCCACCCTAAACTACCCTTTACATGGAAAAGTTTTCTAAAATTATGATATTGTCGAAAATGACTAATGATTTTGATTAAAATACTATATGTTTAACATATTTTTATGACAAATGAGATGTATATTTTGAATTTTCTGGCTATAATCCACGTAGTCCTGTTTGCTGTGGATAACTTTTGGATAACTGGTAAACCGTAAGAAGCAGACCAAATCGTACTATACAAAAATGTAGATGTTGATAAAACACACAATTTATGTCCAAAAACAATTTTTTGTGCAGTGAACCATTTCGGAGGTATTCCTTGTTATTTGTGGGAGTTTAGCAATAGCTATACTTTCCACAAAGGGAACATAGTTATTGTTTTTTTTATATATATCTTAACCGTGCGAAGAGAACGGAATCTCAAAGCTTTAAGACATTTGACTATTACTCAAAGCCTATGTATTTCCATATTCCCCTTGTACCTACAAGGAAATAAGGAATAAGATAAGTTCTGCTAAATGTTTATCTCAACAAACATGAAGAAGATACAGTAATAAGAGTTTGTAAGAATAGTTAGTACAAGAGTAGAGAAAGTCATGTGAGTGCAACACATCAGATTTTTTTTATTTTCCTGTCGTTGTGTAGTGTTACAATAAGTAGGTATATTTAAGAGAAACGATGATCCAACACAACCACGTGTTCTACATTTGACGCTCTCTAACTGCTATGCTTCTCAGCGTCCCATTCTATGCCTTTTCATCAGGCATGGGATTGTCTTATGACACGGCACCACCGACTTTACCACCCTTTCGAAGGAAGCCATGCTAGGCATTTTTACGCCCTCCGACGCGTTACAACCCGCGACCTTAGGAACCAGAGGCTAGCATGTCACCCTTAGAACAGGGCTGTCCAACCTTGTCTCTTCGGAGAACCTTAGGCCGTCAGCTGCATTGTCTCACTCCACTCCTCCACTCCGTGACGGACACAAACAGGCGATTCCATGGCAGTTTCTGAGTCATACCTTGAATTTTCTGGGAATGTTCTCAGAAAAGACTCTTCATTCTGGATGATGTTCGCATTAATGGTAAACAGTAAGAGATAGACAAAAACTTACTAAATATAAAATGTGAACCTCTTAAAAGCACACAATTAATGTCAAATACTTCTTTTTTCTTTTGAGTGAACTATTTCCGAGATATTCTTCCTTATTTGTTTGAATTTGACAATACTTACATTTTTTTTAAATAGGAATATGTTATTGGTTTTTTTTTTTTTTTGTTTTTTTTTTGTTTTTTTTTTCAAAGGTATTGACTAGCAACCGGCTCTTAAAACATTTCACTATGCCTTAAAGTATACTGTATTCCCATATTCCCCTTGTACCTACAAGAAAGTTAGCAATAAGATACTTTCTGAAAATGCTTATGTCGATTAGAATGAAGTAGATAGAGAAATACACATTTGCAAGAATAGTGTGTATAAGAGTGAGTATAGCTCTACATATATTTGCGAACAGAGTTTCTCCAAATTGAACTATACTAAAAGTCTGTATCGCAATATGTTACGCGACGATCACTTGGTGGATCTTCTAAGGCTGTGCACTTGGACTTTGTCGCCAAATATTGATCGACTTGTTAAACGTAAGCAGCACCAAACAAGTCACTAATGAACACATGTTTATCGCATGAGATTGGGAAGTGATTTCGTAAACCAAACGCAACGTACATGTCACCAACCCGCCACTGCAACACAATGCACGGTAGGCCGTTATAGAGAGGCAAAGTCCGCGTACGTTGGAAGGAGGTAAACCCACGCTCCCCTCTTTCCCAAAGATTGGACACCGCTGGTCTATACCATGCACCCTTCTCATATGCAGCAGTATTTCCACAACGTTTATGTAGCAAATCAAGTGCGACAGAATAGCTAATGACGTTGAATTCCACATGGCCGCTTTTTACCTGAAGTGAGTATTGGATAACACGCACAAATGTCCTTCCTTTTCTCACAGATCGACCACGTGGGAGCCAGTCTTCCTGATCAAGATAAGCTGGAAAAAGTTGCATTAATGGTGTAATGCACGCCACTCAGCGAGGACTCCACCTGGCACTCAGCAACGAAAACTTTTAATAGCTAACTCAACAATCGCACTCATTTTTAATCTCCGCCCAGACAAAATGAGACCTGATTATCACCAGCAAGGTAATTGTTTTGAAGTGATTACTGTGGGGAAGGGTATCACGCACTTACAGGAATGTCCGGGTTTCTCTGTCACACACACACACGCACGCGCACATACACACACGCACACACATACACACACAGACACACACATACACGCGCGCACATACACACACACGCACACACACATACACACACAGACACACACACATACACGCGCGCACATACACACACGCACACAAACACGCTCGCGCACATACACACACACGCACACACACAAACACACACAGACACACACACATACACGCGCGCACATACACACACGCACACACACATACACACAGACACACACGCACGCGCACATACACACACGCACACACACAAGCACGCGCACATACACACACGCACGCGCACATACACACACGCACACACACAAACACACACAGACACACACACATACACGCGCGCACATACACACATACGCACACACATACACACAGACACACACACGCACGCGCACATACACACACACGCACACACACAAGCACGCGCACATACACACACGCACACACAAACACACACAGACACACACACATACACGCGCGCACATACACACACGCACACACGCACGCGCACATACACACACGCACACACACGCACACACACAGACACACACACATACACGCGCGCACATACACACACACGCACACGCACATACACACAGACACACACACGCACGCGCACATACACACACGCACGCGCACATACACACACGCACGCGCACATACACACACAGACACACACGCACGCACGCGCACATACACACACACGCACACACACGCACGCGCACATACACACACACGCACACACACATACGCACACAGACACACACACATACACGCGCGCATACACACACGCACACACACACACGCACGCGCACATACACACACAGACACACACACGCACGCGCACATACACACACGCACACACACACGCACGCGCACATACACACACGCACACACACACGCACGCGCACATACACACACAGACACACACACGCACGCGCACATACACACACGCACACACACGCACGCGCACATACACACACACGCACACACATACACACAGACACACACATACACGCGCGCACATACACACACATACACACACGCACACACACATACACACACGCACACTCACGCGCACATACACACACACGCACACACACATACACACACAGACAAACACATACACGCGCGCACATACACACACGCACACACACATACACACACGCGCACACACACGCACGCGCACACACACAAACACACACGCACGCACGCACACACAGACAGACACAGACAGACAGACACGCACGCACACACAAACACACACGCACGCACGCACACACAGACAGACACAGACAGACAGACACGCACGCACACACAAACACACACGCACGCACACACAGACAGACACACACACGAACACACACACGCACACACACATACGCACACAGACACACACACATACACGCGCGCATACACACACGCACACACACGCACGCGCACATACACACACAGACACACACAGACACACACGCACGCGCACATACACACACACGCACACACACGCACGCGCACATACACACACGCACACACACACGCACGCGCACATACACACACGCACACACATACACACAGACACACACACATACACGCGCGCACTTACACACATACACACACGCACACGCACATACACACACGCACACGCACGCGCACATACACACACGCACACACGCACGAGCACATACACACACGCACACACATACACACACATACACACACGCACGCGCACATACACACACGCACACACACATACACACAGACACACACACAGACACACACACATACACACACGCACGCACACTCACACACAGACACACAGACACACACACAGACACACACACATACACATACACACACACGCAGTTATTTCTCACTAGTGCTTGCTCTTTGACGTTTTCCTTATTATGAATGAAAATACCGGTGAATAACTAGGTTGTTTTCTTATCACGGAATTTAAACAGAAGGTCCGGGACAAGTTGATGTCTTTTGGGCGTTATTCCTGTGTAGTGAGCACGGATCCTTAACAAACAGCAATATATTGCGCCCAGATTGTTTAACTTGTTATGTAAATATTGATGAAAAAGCCCCACGTGGGCCCACGGGGACTCGCCGGAAGTCGTTACGGCACATTTAATGTTTATTTCTGCAGGGAATTCTTGTAAGCATATTGTGGTACCTATCGTCACAAAACCCAACTTCATATGTCGTTTACGTTTCCTAGATATGCATTCACTTGGTGACCTGGCAAACATCAAATCGATATTGGCGCAGGGAGGCTTTTCTGAACTGATTTCTGCGACCGAAATTTCCAAAGGCAATAGAAGTCATTGTTAACCAGGAAGCGTGGTCACATGCCACATGCCCTTCTTCCAATACCTACTGCCGATTTCTTCCACGCACTTCCTACTTTAAATATTTATACGTCGCTAGATCATATTAGGTGTACATTGGCCAACCAAAGACCAAGTTCTCAGAGACGAAAGAAAGGTAGAGAGAGAGTGAGAAGCTTAGTGGTGCAACTTCAGGTAGAAGAGAATGAAAATGGAGTGAATCCTTAAACCATAGAAGCTCCAGAACGTTAACGTTCATAACGTACCTAAAACTGCAACACCCTACCTCATTAAGGGACACTGGGAGTGACATTTTGCTCAAAATTGTCAAAAAGTCGAAAATTGTTTTTTATTTTAAAATGTTCCTGGAACACCTATGCATTTGGATCAGCTAACATTTTTCATATCCCCCACTCCACGTGGTCATTACGGCCCAGCGCTCTTCCCTTAACGTACACAGGATGCTCCTATATAAAAGCCTGTTTTTCTCAAAACTACATTTCTGCACATTCCAAAAGATGGTCGCGCCTGAGTTTTGCTTCAAGTTCAATGAAAACTTCCAAAAGTATTCATAAATAGCAGCTAAACAAAACTATGATTCAATATTGATGTTATCATTAACATGAATTCCAAAAGCATTTTTTGTATGAAAAAAATCAATAATTTTTAAGATAAAATTTTCTTTGTTATTAAAAAAATTTGTACAGCATAATCAGCAAACGTATTTGAAATATCTCTTCGTACAATTGTTACCCATGTTTTAGAGTGTCAGTTCTGCCAATATAAATGAATTTTGAAAAATCAACAGACGCGAGCTCTATTTTGAAAAAGTGCCTATCAAATTCATAAAATAGTTTACATATCCTAAACGAATTATCCAATTTTAATGAAATTTGGTGTACCTGCTATTTTCATATAAATACAAACACACTAAAAATTTCAGAAAAATCTATAAAAAATTTGGAACCTTCAAATTTCACTCCCAGTGTCCCTTAAATTATGGTCTTCATTTACAAAAATCAGGGCGGAAGAAAATGGAAACAATGCGCATTTAGCTATTGAAGAAAAACTAAATCATTAAGGTCCAACGTGAACCTTACAACTTTCTAGGGAGGGAGTCTGAGTTACGTACCATTCTTCCTGCCATTGGAACATCGGTCGCTGACAATGGGCATATGAAGTCCATTGCACCGTCATTTCGTCCAAAATGTTGTAAATGCTGGACGGTTTAGAGAAGGTGTGGAACGTTGGGCATCTGGATGAGAAAGGAACAATAACAGAGCACGACTTTATTGGGCGCAATTCCGTTAAGCCAGCCTCTAGGGCGTTTGTCTCACATTCAAGTAATTCCGATTTCCAACCTCGGAAATTAAAAATTATTTGTTGTTTAACGGCGCTCTCAATTGCCAGGATAACAAGTGCGTCGCAAACAACCTCGGCTAGGGTAACTTAACCAGATAAGATTTTTCCGGGGTATTCACTTATTCTGAAAAGATGAATGTCAGGCGCTTTCCCTACTACGGATCCAGGACCAACATGGGCATCATTTCATTCATTGTTCCATGCGACGTAACCGGCAAAAGGACGCTGAATTGTGTAACGATTATGATAAAAACAACAAAAGTTATTGTTATTACATGTACACTGTCCAAGATTTGGTTGGCGCCACAAAGGGTGCAATGTGGACATTGTTACATATTCTATGGAGATGATGTGCCAGGCAGACGTGGCCAGTGGAGATTATAACATGCTTATTCTAT